>MKEJ01104807.1:0-16696 GCA_001753735.1 Embelia ribes
CGAGATAGCAACGTGTAGGTAGGGGGTGTGATTGGTCTTGAAAAGTTATTTATTTAGGGCATTAAAATGGTGCATTTATATTCTTAAAATATAATTAATGCATAATATATGAAGAATTGTGATATTATAAGAATTATTATACATTTCAGGTAAAAGTGAAGAAAATGCATGGTTTTAAGTCCGAATTGGAGTAAAAATTGACAAAACGAAATTTTCGTATACCATTGTGAGTGTTTGAAGAAATTTGGTATTAATGTGGATATATTTTCCTATCAAGGTTGGTACCGGTGCGTAAATCATTGAAATATGACTCCAATGGTTATGATGGAGATCAATATAAAGACCAAATAAAATATTAAGAGACCAAAGTTAAAATTTATTGATACTATGGCTAGAAAAGGAAATAATTTTGCTACAAAAATAATAAGAAAAAAAATACAAAATATTGAATGGATCAAGCGCAATTTATATATATATACACACACATAACAAATTAAAAAACAAAAAAAGGAGGAGAGATGGTAGAGAAGAAGACAAAAGTGTTGCAGGAGGTTTCAGACAAATTGTAAAACATTCACCAACCGCGGTAAGAAAAGATTCTAGGCAGCTCCGGATTTCTCTTTTTTTTGGTATAGTTGTATTTTTCTTTTAACGCTGCAAATCATAATAATTTTGTGGTAACTTATAATTTTTCTATTATCTTTATGTTCTTAGTTTCGATACTTTTCATAGTCGTCTAAATTATTTGTTTTTTACTTATAGTTTTCCTTTTAATTATTGTTTTATATTACTCGTTTTTAATTTTATGCAATCTTTTTTCATGTTTTATTTGAGTATTATTATTATGTTTTGTTTTAACATGCCAGACTAAGTTTTTATTCTTGCCTAGGGGATGAACATGATTTAACAGATTCAAACTAACCTTAATTGATGACATGTTTCAAATAAACTTAATCTAAAAATTAAATTAGTCTAAAATCTAGGGGTTTTAACCTGTTTGAGTATCTTAGAAATCATCTAGTCGTAGTTATGGTATCTGACAATCACCTGATGGCACACTAGGTTGAAGTAAACTAGATCGATACACATCAGTGATTTTCCAGACTAACAATCCTTTAGAGCTCATTAATTAGGTCAATAAGGAAGAATAAATTAAATCATTAAATTCCTCGTACAGGTAAGATTTTTATTATCATCACTCAAAACAAAATCAACACAAAATCTAAGAAGTTTAAGAGTAGTTTAATGTAGTAAATTACGTGGATTAGATTAAAAATTGTAAAAACTAAATTGCATTTTATACTGGTATTAAGTATTTCTGGGATCAGTAGCAATCCTTGAATTCGATACTTAGTACTTACTGAGATAAAATTACACCGTTCCCTAGTGCACTTGCTGGGTGTTATTATCTACACGTTTTAGGAGTAGTTAGTGACCGTTAACGTTCAAAGTTGACGAGTATGTATTTTTGAAGCTATCTCCAAAGGGAAGAAAGGAAAACTTTCACCATATTACATTAGCCCTTTTCTCATTTTAAAGTCGATTGGCAAAGTAGTGTATCGATTGGAGTTGTATCTGTGTTGCAGAAATATATTTGGGATCTATTCCACGTGATTGACTTTGATGATTTGCATGTAGAGAAGGATGTGTTGTACAAGTTGTGACCTATTCGTATCTTGGGCTCAAAAGAGAAAACTCCCCCACTTCAACTGGTCAAAGTGTTATAGAACCATGGCTCAAGGGAAGAAGTGATATAGGAGCGCAAAGAAGCAATGCGAGCGACGTATCCAACTTTGTTTGTGGATTTCGGTACGTTTTTATTTTAATGCGTAGTATGTTCGAATTTCAGGGACGGAATTTCCTAACGTGGGGAGGATGTAATATGGAGGAAATTCCTAATTAATTGTCCGTTTACTAATGTAATTACGTATTGTATTTATCATATTAGTATGGATTATATGTAGCGGAGTTGCGTTGCATGTTAGTGCGGTATTGGATTGTTGCATAGCATGTAATAAATGAATGTATATGAAGAGCATGTGTATATTTATTTATGTGTGTAGTATAATGTATAATGTACATGTATTAAGTATGATATATATATGTATATTATATGTTTCAAGTGGTTGTTAAAGTCTATAATGGTAGGCTCTGAGACGGGGGTCTGGAGGATGTCCGACGAGACCCAGGCATCAGACAGTCATTGAGAATTCTATACTGAGATGGGTGTTTTTTAGCCTAAGTTGGTGAAATGTAGAAAAAAATTGCATTGTCCATTAGGCGTCTGAAGGCGAGTAGGCGTCCAACAGTCTACTCTAGGTCGTCGGACACACCAGCTGAGAAAAAGCACTTTTTGCTTGAAGTCTTTTCTCCTAGTTACATTTTGGCATTTTACCTTATGCACAAAAAGTTAGAGGGAGAGAGTGTGGTGAGGGGTGGAGACTTCATTTTGCATTCGATTTTCGCATCATTGATTGATCTAGCTAGAGCGGTCCTAAGCGAATTTAAAGTTGAAATTTATCTTCCTCATTGTGTTGGCTTCGATTTAGGGTAAGTCACACTTTCTATCTTGTTCATTGGCGATGTCTTGGTGTCCATGCACTTATTGTACGTTGAAACAAAATTTACATTCCTGTTCATTATCTCGCATAGGTCATTTTCTTCTATAGGTGCGTGGAGATTGGCGTTCATCTTTTAGATCAACTTGCAGAATAAAGCAGAGGCGAAAAGGGGGGTTTCTTGGGGCAGCTTCGCGAGGACTTCTTTTTTGGTGTACGAGGTACAGTAGTTAGCAAGTTCTAATATAAAATTGATAACTTCTGCTGCATATAGACGTGATGGATACTTATTGTAAGTGTTGATGCTTTGGTAGTTATATGGCATAGAATAACATATTTATGTCATTTATTACAATGTGTAGCTTAATAACATGTTATTGCATAGCACTTCATTCATATTGCATGGCATAAATATTCATTATTTATAAAAAGAAAGGCATTGTTTTTACAAAAACGTGTTGTTTAGCATTAGCGTTGTTTGATTTGAAAATGGCTCATTTTTAACATTTCGCATGTGTTTTAGATTTGAGTCATTTCATTTCTTTTTGGGACATATAATATCGAACTATTAAATGTGTGGAATTTGGCAATAAGGCCTACAACCTTTTCGTGAAAGTACAGAAACTTGATCAGGGATTATCCATTGATCATGTCACCGGCAGGAGTCAATGTAAACTTTGGTCATGTCACCAGCGGGTGGCAGTCAATGTAAACTTTGGTCACATCACCAATAAGTGGCTATCATAGCATATTTAAAAGCGTGGAGATATTAGTCTCAATTTTATAGACGTTGTGCATTGTTATGGTTTGCGTAGTAGTGTTGGCGTGAGTTGCATTCATGTTTCATTATTACATTCATGATTCATGATATGCACTCTTATATGTTTCACATGTTCATTCATGTCATTCATATAGTATAGTCTCATCTTTATCGTAGAGTTAATTGGCTAACCGTATATTTCCATTTTCTTCTTTTCAAATGTGTGTTTGTATAGGAGTAAAGGCGCATAATTCCACTAGATGGTTAGTTGTTTTGTATATATTTTTGTGTAGTAGCATGGCAAGGTGAAGACCTATATCTTTTGTATTTTATTTTGGTACACTTTGATGTAATTATGGTGTAGGCACAAGTCTGTAGTTGTATTGCTGACAAAGGCATATATATGTTCTTATTTTGTACGCGAGACGAAAACCATATGCATTCCTTCTATCTTATTTATTTTTCGCAAGTCCTTAACTTACAACGTTATATCAGTAAACAGACAATTTACTTACGTTGATTTCAGTTGTTTATCTTATTTTATTGTTGGTGTTGGTTTTCGCTAGGTGGCGTAGATGTGTTGTTACTCTATTTTCTTTTCTATTTTTTTCTATTTTCTTTTCTCTTTGTTCTTACATCCCCGGGTCAAACGTCCCCGGGCCACGGCTGCGGTGCATGACAAGTTGAGTATCAACAATAAGGGATTAAATTTCCAGGAAAAAAAAAAAAAGAAAAGACAATAGGAGACTACTAAATCAATCGATACCGTCAACACACACTAAAGCATGAAATTGTTGTAGTGGGAAAAAACATAGTTTTTATTTACAACCTTCTACAAACAACACTGAGGATAGATCCTGAGGATAGATCTAAGCTATTTTATACTAAACCATGTAAGCCAAATTTCCTCATCTACACATAACAGATAGAAATTGTTGGGTAATAAATACATGTAATCCGAGTTTATCGTGTACACACACCAACCCGGATCATTTCACGAGTTTCCTCTGCCTTGTTTCAAGTACTTCTTTATCTGAATGAAATGAAACAAAGAACATAAGTACCAACCAAAGAGAGATTCTTGCAGCGACGTAAAACAAAGAGAACTTTTTGTGGATCCATTTCCATAGAATTAAATAAAACACTTATGCAAGTACATAGAATCTCTAATTGTTCATGATTTCTTATAGATGCACGAAATATCTGACAACCACACAACAATTGCCGAGGAACACGACATTTATCCTGGCATGAATAATGACACCAAGCACATGAGTGCCAAATCAAAAGATACAATACCAACAAAGAAAAATAGAGATTATTCTCAAGAATTCATTTGCATTGAATTTCTTTCCGGTATCAATCGAACTGAATAGTTTTAAGTACTTGGGAACACTAATTGCTTCTTGTATTAAAGCTGCATACAAAAACTACGAGGTTATGCATTGTAATGTTTCCAGAAAAAAAATTAGTGATACTAAGCAATGACCGTACAACTGTTTCATCTTAAGCCTCGGGAAAAAAAAAACCACATTAAAATGAGAATGTTAATTAACAGCTAACTGCAAAACTCACATAACGTCAACTTTTAAACGATGTGTAAATTAACCAAACGAATCTACATAAGACGAGCACAAACCATATAAGAGGCAGTTAATGGAGCATATAGAAACAAAATCATCTTCTAAAGTAAATCAGATCTTTATACTGGAAATACCATTTCCAATTTTCACAAGCCAGACAAAAGCAACATCTTTGTAAATAGAAAAACACTTGGAATGAGAATGAGAGCAAGCAACAGGCGTATAAAAAAAATAACCTGGCAAGGAGGAAGATCGAAGATTATGGTGAACCACGTGTTTCACAGTTTCCCGTCGAGCAATAGTTTGTCGAACTACTGCACTTCTGTTAAATGCAGCCTTTGATATGCCTTTAGAGGGCTGTTCAATTTCCTTGAGAACTTCTCTAGGAGAAAAACGGAATGATAGTAGTCTAATAAATGGAATCAACCACAACTTTGCGAGGATCAAAAGTTGCCATTCATACCAGAAGAATAAAAGGAGTTTCTTACAAAAAAACTACGGTTCACAAATAATGGTCCTATTTGCGTTTGCACATAGTTTAAGACATAATCAAAAAACAACTTTACAAATTTTCAAATTAAATACAAAATAACAAATCTAACCCTTCCAAGTTTTTGTCCTATTCTTGTTTCTATTAATTTATTATAAGGGCAATATTGTCAATGCTTTTACCTTTTGCAATGATTAATTACACAAAAGTCAAAACAGTGACAATAATTTTTAGACATAAAAAATTGTGAGATCTATTATTTGTGGATGGAGAGAGTCCATAAGACTAACAAGTGCAAAAATATCAAGTAGAAAAAAGTAAATACGAAAAATGATAAGCTACTACCATATAAACATGAACCGAATACTAGCAAACCGAACCTCAACTCATAAAATATATAATGTTGCTAATATTGACTACATCATGCTATGAAATATGTTGTCAAAGAAGATAGAGTTTCCACCACTCAAGAAAATTAAGGGTTTGGCACTCTTGAAGAAAGAATACCAATTCGAAGTTTTTCTTAATATCCGAATCTGATTGCATAATTACAATCCTAATCTCTATATAAAGTCACCTACCCAAGCATCTTAACGACAAGAGGGAAACAAAAGGCAAACCTCAAAAAAAACAGAAGCTAAAAGAGTAGCCAAATATTGATAATAACTAGATTAACTAAACATGCCACATGACATAAATTCTTCAATCTTAATAGTAACGCACATTTGTAAACCTAGAAATAAAAACTACAACCACCAATTTGACTCACAACTAGGGCCCAATTTTACAGAGTCACTGTGGCTCGGTTGAAAATATTGCTACTTTTCAAGACCCACTTATCAAACTAGCTCGAAAGACAGCTTTTTGAAAGTTGATTCTAAAAGCTATAATCCTAAATTTTGATTAAAAAAAAAAAACCTAAAACTTGTGTTTTGGTGAGTGGGGTGTTGTTTGGTAAGTATTTTTATTAATTATAATTATAAAAAAGTCAATAATATGTATGGGAAATATAAGTAAAAAATATAAGGTTATTTTTGTTAATAATGATAGAAAAAGCAGGAATAGTTTTGAATGCATAGTAAATGGTGCTTCTAAAAAGCCCCCCAAGAAGAGCAACAGAAGATAAAGTAGATGTTTTAAAGCTTACCAAACAACTTAGATGTTTTAAAGTTTACCAAACAACTTATAGCCAAGTTAAAAGTTCCCAAAAAAAAAAAAAACAGAAACAAGCAGTGAATAGCAACACCAAATTGGCCCTATGTATAACACTACAAAAGCCTTTTCCCTAATTAAAAACACAATGAAGTAGAGTAAAGTGTTAAACATACCCGAATCAACTTTGGATAATAGTGGATCAATCAAAGGAGCATACATGTATAGATCCGATTTAAGGTACTCCTCCACCTTGTTCAGCAAATTCGTGCTCCCTCCTTCAACAGGTTTCAATGCCTCCGCAACTCCTACACATATTGTGATGTATTTTAGAAAAACTAAAAATCATAAAAATTTTATATCCCAACTATTATTTGAAAATTTTCCAATTTCTTGACCCACTAAAAATAAGAACCGGGTACTGTATAATGTAGACGAGGCAGTAACCGCGGATTTAGGCCCATCTCCCAAATTTTTTTTTGTTGTTGTTGTTTGTGCTACAATAAAATATCATTATAAAGAATCAATCTGGATTTGTTTCTACTTTTTATCCAGTTTCTTGCTCAATTTAATCAACAAGTTACTATTACATAAGCAAAAATATACTACATACGATTCTACAAAAACATTTATGGCATTCATAATTTTGTTCCGGGCCTAGTTACGCATCTATTCCTATGAAAAACGGAGGCGTTTTCGCCATTTCCACACGATATAACTTCCTAAGTTAGTTGAAACGATTTGCTCTCAATCAGAGAAATATTTTTCCTTGCAAAGCATAGGAAATTTTTTTCTGGAATTACCGTGTTTGGAGAAGGAATTTACTATAAACTTGGATAATTTACTATAACTATTTTTATTTAAAAATAAATTAAAAATTCTTGTCGTAAATTATCCTCGATTTATAGTCATTTGTCCTAAAAATTCAATAATTTGTGTAAATTATTACAATTAAAAATTTTCTTGTATTAAGAGGAATTCTCAGTTGAAAAGAGAAAAACACAAGGCTAAAAATAAAATCAGATAGACCCTCCTAATTCCTACACGATCGTAGAATTACAAATCCATCCTTAATGACGAGATATTTTGTGCATATTACCCATGTATTATATATTCCATTCTTTTGCTTGAGAATATTTAAGCATTTATAAATGTGCACTATCTTCTTATAAAAAAAAGTTCCATTCTTTTCCTAGAGAATTTATTCATTTACCCTTTAATCACCATAAATTTTAGGATCTCAAAAATACACCACAAATGAAAGGGTATTTTACATAAATACTAATATTTTACACAAACATACTTACACAAAATCTTAGATATATAATAATATAAAAAATTCTCTTACGAGTGGTACACGAAGAAACAGAAACTCTCTTGATGGGTGAAAAATCCGACGGTGGAGATGAAACCAAAGGAGCGAACATGTAAAAATCAGACTTGAGATAATCAACCACTTTCTTAAGCAACCTCTTCTTCTTGTTACTCTTTTTTTTGGTCTTCTTTAAAACCACCTTTTTGTTTACTCCTAAAATACCCTTTGTCTTCTCCATTCTTTCCAATTTTTAAGAAAAAAACGAAATATTTTTTCCCCAAATCTTAATTTTCACCTTTTTCTAATTTCAATCTATATTTTCCGTTTTTTTGTTTGTGTGGTTTTGTTTGTGACGGTGGAGTAGTGATGACACGTGTCACGTTGGCAAAATCGTGTCGCCAATTCGTGACAGGTGGCAACCAGGTGGCCGTTTACCCAATGAAAACTGAAATAATATTAATGTAAATTATAATGTGATCAAAATTATTTTATTTGTAAATCATCTTTGTAATGGAATTTATATTTTTAATTTACTCTGGAGATTGTTTCCAGATTTGGAAAACTGGTCGATGTCAGTTCTTTAGCCATTTTCATATTTGTCTCAGTTTTATAAGAAAAAGGTGCATTTGGAAATGTGAATTTAACTTTGTCTTTTTACATAATATTTATCTCAAACGAATAGCTTTTCATATTGGATTTGAAACTTTATTAAGATTTATGCATCTAAAATAACTTACTAGATGTATTGCTATTACAATAACTAATCTTAAATGTTTCCAAGAGCCCGACTGGTTGGAAGATCTTTTAAGCCTGTGATTTTGGTACATCAATTAAGAAAGGTAAATTAAGATCCAATCAAGGATTACATTTTTCACATAACTACGTAAATGTTAAATCTTGCACGCATTGAACTTCATAATTGCAATCACTTCTTTTTTTTTTTCTTCTTTTTTAAGTTTCAAAATTATTAATTTTTAAAAAATTAAAATAAGTATAAGGCAATGAATATCTAGTTAACACTACAATTCGCTCCAGAAGAGACTACAACGCGATTAGACTAACACTAATTACATAATCAATTAATGCACACAATTAGACTAAAAATACCCATAAAAAACACAAACTAGAATGGTACAAAAATAAACAATTATTAAGACATTATAGCAAGCTAGAAATACACAAAAACACATAATTGATCAAACCAAACAAGTCGCATCCTGAATAAAACTTAAAGACAAACTCTATTTATAGAGCAGAGTCTCTTGTATCTACTAGTAATGATCTAAAACTCACCAGATAGATGGATAAACTATCTTATCAAGCATTTACTGCTTTCCAAGCCCAATTACTCTTAGCAAGAATCATCGAACAAGTTCCACCAACATATCCTTGAGATAAGGAAGCTTGAATCACAATACAAAAGAAATCATGCTTCTCAAGAGTTAATAACGTATAATGACAATAAATTATCTATGTCGACCAACGGAACGAAGGTGGATTCTACTAGATATGCTATAGCTATCAATACACCTCTGCATGCCATGGATACAATAGGAGAATCAATAATATCTAGTTGGACGGAGCGACATGTTAGGTTTTCCAAAACCCGCCTGTAGCCGAATCAACAGAAGTAGCACCTTAGATAAAACATATACACAAGTTCAATCACTAAAGAAAAATATCTCACACACCACTGCAATGGTATTAACTCACCAATTAGAATTAATAGTTCGTCCTAGTGGGTTCACCACCCACTACTCAGGTGGGTTCACCACCGGATTAACGATAGCTATTAATCCAAATTCATATTTCAAACGGATATAACAAGAGGGGAAATCGATGAAAATACCATCGATCACCACACTTGAAAATGAAATCAAGTGGGCCGACATGCCGAGATCTAACATATTAAGAGACCAACTCCTTTCCCTAATCTTCCACAAACCTTAGATTTACTCCAAGCCCCATCATTCCGCGAAGACCTTTCTGCAGTTTCTCAATTTGTGTCTATCCAATCCAAGTCCTCTAGTGCGTATCTGAGCCTCGACCCAATGTTAGCCCATATCATACGACAGAGGTGCTTAAACTCCGATTAAAATTCTAATTTGAGTAGCCCAGGACAGATTCAACCCCAATTATATCTTCGATCAAAACGCACAAAAGGATAGCCGCTTCAAAGTTTTGTTGGCAAAAAAAACATGATGTAAATAAGGATTGAAGGGTAGGAAGAATTAAAATTCAATAGAGAAATATTATACATCAATTCTTGCCTAGACCATTACCACAATCGCCTCTCCCATACGTCGACCAAAGATCGTAGCAGAAAATGCGGGCTATAGATCTCGGTGGCAGTGGATTCAGTAAGAGAGGGGCTGGCAGGGGAAAACGGTTTTTTCTCTCTTTCTCTCTCTAAGTTCACGAGTTACAAGCATATATAAACTGATTATCATAGATCATAATTGCAATTATGATCTATGATATGATTGCATACAAGAAAACTTCAATTCCTTTAAATATTAGGTGATTACTTATTTAAACCAACTTAAGTCATTTTCATACTATTATGTATCATAGACTAGCTATTTAATCGATTGCAGATATTCCCGAAACACTCCGAAGAGGCTCACTTAGAACTAAATTGCTTCTTTGACTTGCTAAAGTGGCTAATGTCCTCCTGCTTCAACTGGTGTTTGAAACCAAATTCCTCGGACGGAGGTTGGCGAAGGCAGTTTTTTATCCTTGGCTACCATGATGCAACAGCTAACTGACCCGGGAGTAGGAGTTAGAGTTCGAACTTCATCTATACGAGGGTACTTTAGCGAGGTAGTTTCTGATTGTTCAAGTGAAAGTTCAGAGTTCAACCAAAATTTCCTTTCTTACTATTATGCATTGATTAGTATATAAAACTGTATAAAATAAGATTGTTAGTCTTGTTGATTAGCCAACTTTATTTGGCATATGATGCACATTTCGTATTTTATTTCAGTATTGCGATTTTTCCATATGCATTTCAGGAATCAGTGCCAAATTGGTCAAGATAGTTGCTTCAGGAATTTGTCAAGGATTGCGCATTTATTAGAAAATGCTCGGATACTGAAGTCCGAAGATAAGGCACGAGAATGAAGAAATGATAGTTAATCTTAATCACGCATCTCCCCTCGCAGATATTCTCATTATTTGAATAGGTTTCTCACCATTTGAATCAAAAAGCTGTTTGTTTTCTATTCTCTCAATTATATTATATTAGATGAGAAGAGCTTGCATGGATTGGTTCGAATCATACGGGATTTTTATTTCAGACTTCTCTCTCCATTAGTTCGGATAAAAATCCTCAGGATCGGATTTGTTTCCGAACTTATCTTGGCCATCGTCAGTGACGAAAATGAGTGATTTGGTCGCTCTCGGTTGAGTAGTCTTTGCTCTCTTTGCCTAATTGGTATCTCATTGATGGCTCAACTCTCCTTTCCCAAAGGGGCCTTCGTAACCCTCCACCAAAATTTATTCGATCACAAATATTTCCACAATATCCTAACAGAGAGACAAATAATTAATTTAAAAGTGACTAGCGATCACCCACACGCAATGCGGACACTATAATGTTAATTCTCATTACTAATAAAAACAATAAGTAAATTAGCAAAGCAGAAAAAAAAAAAGGTTAAATCAAACTGTTTTTTAACTCTCATATGATGAAAATACAAATAAACAAAAATATAGAGTATATCCAGATTTGCAAATACAATTTAGAAAATTTATTTTTAAAAAGGGATATTTTTGTGAAAATACCAATTCATCATTTGAAACTTTTTCAATTTAAAAGTGAGAAGAAAGAAATTTGCATAAAATAACTTCAATTGATACCAATTCATTTGAAGAAAAAAATGGGTAAAGAAATCGACAAAATAAAATACTTACATTGAAGAGATTGAAGATAATAAAAAATTAAGATAAATATGCAATCACTAAATACATATAAAGATTTTGCATTTTTGGTAGAGGGGGAGATGTTTTGTTATAAGTGTTATGAATTAAAATTGATGTATCATTTTACTGTGCCTGATACAAGTATGGAGCCTAATCATTAACTGAAAATAATATGCACTATGCAAGCATGACCCACCAGCTTAACTTATAACTCATAGATTTTGTGAATAAATAAGAGAAAAAGAGAAAGAAGAAAAGGCGCATAAGAAAGCGCAGAAAGAAATTAGAAAAGAGAGAAAAAATAAGAGTCAGAATGGATATAGTTTAGTCCAGATTTCAAGTTTTATTTTACATGTTATACAGTGTTGTAATCTCTCATTTTATATTAATATAAGCATAAATCGGTATTAGTCCCGTAAATTAGGCTCAAGTTAAACTTATTTTAACTTGAGATTGAATCACATAATTCTTGGCCTCCTATATTAATTTATTGCAAATTATTATATTTTCTTTCTAGTATGATTCATAACACATTATCAACACGAGTTTCTACCAAAAAAATATTGTTAAACTCTGCAGGACATTTTATAAATTTGTCAATATGTATATCTTGAATTTATGAATAAAAATAGTCATAAACATGACTTCTTCAAATTTACAAAAGTAGCTGGGGCCGGAAGAACTCTTCCATTTGAAGCATTCATCTCTTTATAATTTTGAATTATTAATTAATATGGTGGGGCCATGCATAGAAAGTTTAAGGATACGAAGATAGAAATGAAGGGATGACTTGCAAATTAAAATGGATCAATCATGACCTGTGTCACCTAAGTCTTTAGCAATTTCCAAACACAATGGTACAAAAGGGAAGCATTTTTATAAAAATTTTGGATATTAATTTTGGCATTGAAATTTTATGGATTTGTCCAAATATATATTTTTACAAACTAAGCAACTATTGGTTATCATATGTTTTTCACTAAATTACTGTCAAGCACGACCATTTGATTATGTCTTTTAATTTAAGTGCTCTGGCAAATGGTTGAAAAAAATTATTCTGTGACTTTGGATATGAACCCATTGAGCAATCTAGTCAAAATAAAGATGGCTCAATGAGGAAGAAATTGAGAGAAGAGAAATGCATTCAACTAGTGAACTGAATTCCATATACAAGAATATCTCAATTTCAATTTATCATTGAGATTAATTTAATATTTGTTTGAGTTATTTTTCAGGTTAAAAAAATGAACATGATGAAGCAAGTCCAGGATAACTGACTGAATTACAAAATATTTACTAACATACCTATAAATAATCAAATCCTCTGACATATTAAGAGTAATAAATAATTATGCTTATAAGCATAACCATATATATATTGAATTTTAATTTCTGGTTTCAACCAAGAGGGAATGAATTTATTAATAAAATCATCATTTTTGCATAATTGGCACGATAAATAAATATGATAACTCTAAGTACCATTCTGACCAGTTTTGCTACATTCTTTGGTGTGAATGGTAGAAGGTGAGCAGTTGTAGATGGTGGCATGGTAGTAGATGCAGGCTCGTAGCCTAAATATGACCTTGTTTTGCCATATTATAGTTGTCCTTTACATATGAGTTTGAGTCAATATTGAAGAAAAGACAAGATCATTCACCCCCTTAAAGTTAATTAATTATGCCATTACTGTAAAGCTAAAGTAACTTGAAAGTGTGATTATAGATACCTAGATTTTGGTGCTCTATAATATTCATTCGTTTTTGGAAAAAGAAGAAATGACTTAATAAAGTGAATAAATGGCTTAACTATATTATGACTTAATTGACTTAACTATATTAGCATATGAAGTATAATTTTAGAGTTGTTGGCAAGCTTCTAAATTAATAGTTGGAGATATATTTCATAATTTTAAGTTACAAAACATGCCTAAAGATGGGTGTTTATGAATCTCGTATTATAATGAGATTAAATCTGAGTATTCTCCACTTCTAGACATGCATGCATTGAGTAAGTACTCTGCTTCTATATATTGGCAGGATAACTTTTATATAAGTTCGATGAGGGATAAATTGTTCATCTGTGTATAGGAATGATATATACAAAAGTTATTAAAGGTGTTGAACTTATTATTTGGTTGCATTATACTTCTCCCAACTAGGAAGAGAATAATATCATTTTATTGATGAATAAGAAATATTTTAGAATGTATTCACATAATATATATTCATTACTGCTACAGATAAGAGTAAGGGAAGATTTATCTCAAGCTATTAGTTGTAAAAGTTTTATACACCAGCAACATATGTCATAATACTTACAGAAATTGATTGGAATAATATATTGCAGGATCTGCGTAATACCTATGGATATAAAGATATTTGGACACAACAAATCTGATTGTTCTAAAAGGAGAAAGAAATGAAAAAATATAAAGAAAGAAAAAAAGTTTGTTTGTGCTTTGTACGAGGCTCGAATGTGAGACCTGGAGGTAACTTAACATTATGAATCATTTTTGCCGTCATAAAAAACACGACCCCATAGATGTGAAGACTCTGCACAAAATATTATATGACTCTATTTGAATCATGATTCACTATATGCAAGATAATTGATTGCAATTTATTGATCAATATATCTTTGTGAATTATTCAGAAATACTTAGTAAATTCCTAACAGTGGAAGATATTGATAGAACTCTCAAACGAAAATCGTTCAAATAAACATTTAATGATATATAGTCATACAGTTATCATTCAAATCAGGGGAAACAATATTTTGAATAATTATTGATCAACCAATGGAAAGTATTATGAATTATTATTGATGTGATATTTTACTGTGGCTGATACAAATATAGAGCTCAATCATTAATTAAAAATACTTTGCACTATTCAAGTGTGGCCTACCATCTTGACTTATAACTAAAATTTTGTAAATAAATAATAGAATAAGAGGAAGAAGAAAATGCGCATAAGAAAGCGCAGAAAGAGATCAAAAAATGGAGAAAAATGAGAGAAAATAAGAGTGAGAATGGATCTAGTTTGATCTAGATTCTAACATTTATTTTACATATTGTACTATGTTGTAATCCCTCATTAATACAAATACACCGGTATTAGTCCTATGAACTAATCTCAAGTTAAACTCATTTAACTTAAGACTGAATCATGCAATTCTTGATCTCCTATTTTACTTTTTTATAAATTATTATATTGGTTTTATAGGATAATTCAAAACAATAGGCACGTAGACGTTACTTTTGAAAGGAATTGAAAATGGGGATGAGAGGGATGTGTTTGAAAAGGGGTGAGAATGTGGTGGAGAAGGAGGGAAAAAGAGTGAAACGTGGTTGGAGAATAATTGACAATATTTTCTCTCTAGAAACTGTATTTTATATGTTTGATGTATTTTCTACTGCAAATAAAAAAGCTATACGAAAGGTATTTTTGGTAGTTTAAAAGATGACACGGCTTCACACAAAAATACCCGGCAAAATTGGTTACTCTTTTAATATTAGCATAGATGCCTCTAGACTCATAAAACCGCCAGGAGGGTCACGTACCTTGTATTTTCATCCATATGTTGTCAAATCATATATGTAATTATTGAAATATTTTTTAGAGAGTCAAATAATGAATATGCAAATATGGTGTCAATGCATTGCTTAATTGATTTCCCACAAACCATTCTACAATTATTATTTGTACTAAAATGATTACTATCAAGACTACTTCAATTCCAATAATATTAAGATGAAATTACATGTTCAAACCAAGTTCACCTCATAGGCTTATACAACTACAAATATCACCATAAGTAAATATTGTTAGACAATAACAATATTACTGAGAGGCATATGCTTAATTGCCACCCATCAAATGACCTTTCTACAATTGTTGGACTCAAATGATCACTATCAATACAACATCAATCCCTTTAAATTATATTAGATGAATTACTTATTTAAACCAACTTCACCTTTCACAAACTACCCAATCTCACCACAAGTATGAGTAATTTGTTTTTTTAGATAATAATGATAATAATAATATTTGCTAAGAGACATATGCTTAATTGCCTATTAGGCTCACTATTAAATGACCTTTTCTATATTTGTTTGGATTTTGGTAAACTTGAAACTGGTTTAAGCCCATGTTTTAGCGCAGCGGTCCAAACCAAATCGATCCGGTCCACGTCGATTGCCCCAACTTCATGGTGAGTCCAACCTTCCAAGAAATGAACTACACCTCCTGCATGGCATGCATGCACCACTCCTCTCTCCATGGTATACTGCACAAATATAATATAAAAATAAATAACCGAAGAAACAAAAGAAACGTAAAAAAAAAAGAAACAATGACTTAAAATATAAATAAATAGTCTTCAAGAAGGTAAATATCTGAGCATAAGGTTTCTTTACTCGTATTTTTTTCCCAAAAAAACTTAGCCCTTTCCAATTTAGGAAATATAGTGACGGATCTAGCTTAAAATTTCTAAATTTTTCGTTTAAAACAAATAAACAGCGCTAACATAAAAACTAAGTTAACAAATGCGTCCTAACTTTTTGAATAAAAAATCTTGAGACTAAAAGCTTTTTTCTATTTTTACTTGAATGCTTGATATAAAAGGTGTTATTTATAAATGAAATACATGATATATCTAAAAATGTAGATAATTCTTTTCACCGATCTCCGGTGGTTTATTTTTCGAAAGTAAAGGAAAACAAAAGGACTTCAGGAATTTTTTTCGTTTAGTAGTTTGTTTTTAACAAATTAATTATAAGATCACATGAATACATGATCCTAAAAATTACGCAAAAATGACAGTAAAAGAATAGAAGAATTTTAATTTGGATTTTTTTTTTTTTTTTTTTTTTTTTTTTAAAAAAATTTAAATTACACAAAAACGCCC
>MKEJ01104808.1:0-12865 GCA_001753735.1 Embelia ribes
GGAGAAATTATGTCTGCTGCTCTTCTCCGGAACGCCACTAGAACCACCACCGTCCTCCACCGCCGCTGCACAATCGCCGGCTCAATCGGAGCCCCGGTGACCCGGCCCGCGCCCCAACACTCCAATGCCTACGCTCGTTTCCCCAATTCGATTTTCCGGAGAACCAAAGAGCTCGATTCGTCTCCCGCCAACGTTTTTCCGTCGAATTTCTCCTCGAATTCGTCTAATGTTTCGGAATCGAAGATTAAGGTTGTCGGGTGGTACTTGGGGATGGTGAAATCTTGGCCAATTTTGACAAAGAGCATTACATCTGCTTGCATCTACACCGCCGCCGATTTCTCCTCTCAGGTATACTAAAGGCTTTGTTTGGTTGCGGTGTATAAGTTTTAGCTTTTTTATTTTTTTGCTTAAAAGTTGGACATTGCTCAATTTTTAAGCTGAAAAGGCGGTATTTTTTTTTCTTAAAGGCTAGAACCCAAAAAACCTAAAATGGGGGAAAATTACAAAACCCTTGGTTCATTTTCGTAGAGAATGAGTAATTTAGGGTTTGTTTGGTTGTATCTTTTGGTTATAAAAGAAGTTCGTCTTTTAGGATGTAGCTAGTTTGTTTGTTGTAGATTTAATTAAAAAGGTTACTTTTGCTCACCAAGGAAAAAGTTGACTGAGACAATTTAAAATGTCTAGCTTGATAGATTAAAATAATGAAAAGAACAGCTGCAAAACGCATGCCCGCTTACAAGTATATAAATAAAAGTAGTAAAGCTTGAGGTTAAAGTTGCAACGAAACAAGCAAACTAGTAGCTTTTTCAATCAAATAAGCCAGATAATTAAGCTTTGAATGAATACTGGCTTTCAAGTAAAAATATTTGAGCATAAAGGCTACCAATAAATAAACCCTTAATTTGACTTGAAAAGCATGTTGAATGTGTGGAGAAATATTGTGCTAAAGAATTGAGGAGTGGACTTGAATTTCTCTTCAATTTTCCATGTTACCTTTTTTAATTTTATATGCACATATGGAAGTTCTACTTAATTACCCGTGTTTTCGGAGCTTGGATTTGTCGTATAAGATAATGTAATTTGAAAACAGAAATACCGTAAATGGCTGATTAGGTCAGGTACTCTATTGAAACCAGGTTGTATTTGAGATTGAAACACAAATGAAAAGTATTGGAGTATTTCAATTATTACTTTATTATTTTCCTAATTTTTTAAAAGCTTAAGTTGGAAACAAGAGGCGCATATACTCATGAACTTGTATGGATATTTTGATGTCAAAAGGCGATGTGTGCACTTGGAGAACTAGTTCAACAAGGTTAGTCTCATTGTACAATGTGTGATAGATTGTGAGAAAAGGTGCATTGTAAGTACGAAAAAGGAAAAATTATACTACACAGATGTCCTCACGTCACACATTAATGAGAACCTTTTTCGTTTCTCTGTCTTTCTATATTTAGCTTAGTTTTTACTGTCTCATACGATAATTTGTATTGATGATTTTAATTTCCTTTTTCATCTCATGTCAAGTCATAAATATATAGTGGAGGAGCATTGAGTTTGTTTTCAAGAGTAGAAACATTGTATGTTAGGGTCTTATCTCTTTTAGCATGCCTTTCACTACTTTGTGAATTGAGTTTGGCAAATAAGTGATGTGCAACATCTCTAGATCTCTTGTTAACAAGTTAATTACTTTTTTAAGAACTCATGCAGATGTTATGTGTTTGATAAACAATGTATGAATTTCTTGGAGGAGAAATTTATTATGATTCCGTAATTTAACACAGTATTATTAACTCTCTTCAGACAATTGCTCGGCCATCTTCAGAACCATATGATTTTGTGAGAACAGCACGCATGGCGGGTTATGGAATGGTGGTTTTGGGGCCATCTTTGCATTTTTGGTTCAATTTCGTATCAAAAGTTCTTCCGAAGCGAGACCTTTTAACAACATTTAAAAAGATTGTTATGGGGCAGACATTATATGGACCTGTGATGACTGTTGTTTTCTTCTCTGTCAATGCTGCCTTGCAAGGTAACAAAAGTCTTTCAACTGTTAAAACTTTAAAGAACGATTGCAATTTGCATTGGTTTAGGTGCTCAGGCTGATGCCAATTAATAAATGCTTTTACCTATTTGCCTTGTGAAATACACTAAAGATGCATTAAATTGTTCGATTTTGATGCTGTTATGCATTTCTAACATGCTTATGTGTTATTGTTAGCCCAAAGTTCCAAATATCTCTTATGTACTATGTCAACAAAACAATCTGCATTTTTCAATTCTTATTAACTGATTAATATACTCACCAAAGAAGAGAAAAGAAAGCAGTCATCTTGAAAATGTAAATAACCAGAAAACACAACTTGCATGTTTCTAGTTTTGGTCTTTATTTGTGACATTTTCTTTCCAAATGAGTTATGCATGTGAAGCTCCGAAGTTGGAAATCACTGGCTTAACTCTGTCCATCCATTAAAAGGATAATTGTCCAGGACTTCCGAAGTTTGTATATTCCCGCGGAAATTTTCTGGTATTGAAAATTTTCTTTTGTGCACAATTTTCTATGTGGAATATGTTTCAAGTATTGCGCCTTCTTGGTCACTCCCATTTCTTCATTTGATTTCTACAACCATGTCTTCGATTAGTTTGTCTTTCATTCATCTAGATGATTGAGACATGGAGAATAATTGGTAATGTCTAGCAAGTAAATTGTAGGGTTAAAAATCGGTCATACCACTGTCGTTTCTCTAGAAAATTAACCTTTTTGTGTGTGTGCCCCTTACAGCTATCGTATGGAGAAAGTTCAATTTTAAAATAAATTCGTGGGGTTTCCTCTATTTTTTTCATTTCGAATACGGCTCCGAATCCCTAGATGAGCAAAATTTTTTTCCATTTATCCCCAACTTATCGTGATTGCGTCTCCGTACCAAACGCGAATTGTCTAACTTCTAATTAATGTAACTTAAACATTGTCACGATGAGTTATAAACTTCCTTTTCCTATTGCAGGTGAAAATGTTCCAGAAATTGGAGCTCGTTTGAAGCGAGACTTGATTCCTACCATGATAAATGGAGTTATGTACTGGCCTATTTGTGACTTCGTTACATTCAAATTCATCCCAGTTCATTTGCAGGTATGTGTAACTTTTGCCTCTATTTCTGTTAACAAAATTTCCCAAGCTGTAGTGTTGATTACATTTATGATAGATTTATTAGCGCTAACTCTCTTTTCCCTGTGTTTGAATGTGGCAGCCGTTGGTGAGCAATTCGTTTTCGTATTTATGGACCGTTTACATGACATACATGGCGAGCTTAGAGAAGGCAACCATCAGTTCATGATTATTTACAAGACTGACACCATGATATGATCAAAACAGGATATTTATTCGTTTGTAGGTCATCAGCATTCTGGTTGTATTCTTTGTAATGAACTTTATTAATTCATTGTAGAACTATTACATTGTGCGAACTAGCAAAAGTCAGTGATCATATTCAGCTCAAATCTCTGTGAATGCCTCTTTGGAATCTGCCTTCGATCTCTGCTTTAAAATTTAAGAATTTAACATAAAATTTCAGCTTTTAAAATTCACATCCGGAAGCAAGTGGTATTTTCCATGTTGGAGGTGCTAACTTGAATGTATTGCGCGTGTGCCAGAATACGGATACCCATGTGCGTTCGATCAACATTAACATGGTATACAAATGCAATTTTTTGTCATACAAAAAGGGGACATCGCAGAATGCACATACGTAAAGGGAACACCATTTCATTGAAAAACGAGAAAAGTACATAGCAAGCCCGAAAGAGGGGCTATACAAGGTGCAAAAGCATTAGCCTTTGGTAACAGATCAAGCTAGAAACTAATTCCAGTTCCAAAAACTTGAAAAACCAGACACTGTATGAGAAACTTAAACTGTCCTCAATGGAGGAGCTTCACCAAACTTGAGCAAGTAAGCCGTTTCATAAACAGGGCGCAACGCCAAAATCACTTGAGCATCCAAGTAAGCGTCACAAGAGAAACACCAAACGGACAGATCGCTGTTTCCGCATTTGAGCAAATAGTAGGGAAATTCATCCAACAAATAATTAAATAATCTAAAGAAGTGAGGGATAAATGATATAGTTTCATCAAATGTACCTGTAGCTAAGTGCTAAACAGTGATTAGCTTCTCGATAGTGCTCGAGCATATGCCTGTTGATGAAACGGCTACAGAGAACATCCTTGCAACTTAAGCATAACCAATTCTCGCTTGGGTGGTCACACCTAAACAAATCAAAGTTTTGGTGACAAAAAATGCATATTTTTCTTAATAACCACGTATTGAGTAGATGCTAATCGCGTTTAGATTTTTCATTTTGAGTCAATAGATTTTACAAGGATAAATCCGACATCACACTAACAGGTTACTTTCGCTCACCATTCCTTTAAAACTTCTATGAAACCCTGCAAAAAGAATTACTCGTAACTCAAGTTCCTAACGAAAAGGAAGCAACGTCAGTGGGCGGTGGCTCTCCCTGCCCTCCTTGTCCGGTGACTAAGACTTCGTTTAATTGCACTTTTTAAGTAATCAATTTTTTTTTTAAGTTTGAGAAAAACTCTGGATGTAACTAGCTTAAAAATTCCGACTTAGAGCATTCCACCCATCTTTCCAAAGTAACATTTCCTCTAGTTTGATTTATCATTTGAGAAATCAAAAGAAAGATATTTCTATATTTCCCAATTTCTAAATTTTTTTTCCTAGAAATACTGCAATAAATTTCATTCACAATTTTTTTATTAAAAAATTAAAAATTTTCACAAAACTATGAAATCTTAGTCAGAATTTAGGAAAAACATTTTTTATTTTATTACATATAATTATCATAATAATTTTTACAAATTTTATAGAAATACTGAGGTGGCAAATTTCTAAAATTTGAATTTGTTGGGGGAGAAATTGGTTTCTATAAATTGAAATATAAAAATCAAATGAGAAAGACTAGCAAATCGGTTCCTATTATTCAAGCAACCCACCAAAAAAGACAAACTTAAAAAGATACTCAACCAAATATTGTCTACTTTTTGATAAAAAAATAAAAATAAAATAAACTTAAGCTTAAAAAGCTGTAACCAAATCCTTCAATCAGATTCATTGTGCAGTTGTAAATGATCGTTTTTACACAAAAAAATAATAATAATAATTTAGCTAAAGCTCATCGCAGGTCAATTTCCATGAGCAAAATTAACAAAATCTACAAAATTTAATTATAAGAATTAATCGAAAAAACCTGTTGCAGTGAGAATCGGGCGTGGGGATGTGGGAGAGATCGAGGGAGAGAAAGCCCAAGTGGTCGCAGCTGGTTCGGGCTTCAACCCAACCCGACTCCGACCCGATTAACGACGAGTACTCCTCGTCTTCTTCTCCTAACGGCGTAGATGACGACGACGGAGATGGTTCTTTCGCCATTGACGGAATCCGTTACACTTCCGTTTGTATACACAGCGCTGTTAATGTTGTTGTTGGATTATTTGGGTTAAGTTTTGGGAATTTGCGAGTCAAAAGCCCAATGCATTTATGCTAGGTTTTTAGATCTAGTTGGCATAAGTAAAAAAACAAATTAAATCAAGAAAAAACTTATGGTTCATTTTGTTGAATATTTTTTTTTTAAAAAAAAGATTATTAAGTATGCAAAAAAAAAATACTCGCTTCGCGTTTCTAGATTTTTTTAAGATTAAAACAACGTATAAGCTCGACTTAATAGCTACGCAATCAAATATTATCCATACTTAAAATAAAATAAAAAAGATTTTACTCTTTTTAGAGAATAAAAATAAACAAAATTAACCTTAAAAATAAACAAATATAATGCATTCATTATATTTATCAATTTTTTTTATAAATTGTCTGAAAAGTACATGAAAATTATTTTTTTTGGAAGGCAGGATTAGTTGTATTAGAATACCATAGTGATTGAGAGATGAAAAAGATAAAAACATTGGTAATCGGTCCAATCCATGTTCATTGTTTACTTTGTTTTGGTTCCCGATATTATTTAGTTTTCAAAACATTAATATATTCTAACCTTACGAGAGACTGGATTGAGTATAAATAAGCAAATCCAGTCTCTTTTTGGCCTAAGAACATTCACACAAGTTTTATGTTATATTGAGAAATGTTACACATGATTATTTATATTATTTTTAATTTCTAAAAAATAAATTCATAAATGCAATATTAGATTTACTAACCAAGAAATCTATTGTTCACACTTTTTTTTTTGTTAAAAAAAGATTTTTTCTACAAAATTTATGAAACCGTGGATTAGGATTCGAATTATTTTTCTATTTTACTATATGATATATAATTATTTTAATATCTTTTTTAAAAAATAACATAAATAATTTTAAAAAAATATATTTTTAATAAAATTAATATACTTAATAAGGGTGAGATATAAAAATTAAATGAGATGAAATGTTCTAATGTTTTTAATTTGTAGGGTTGCGTTACATTAATTTTTTTTAGGCCACTAATTTCATTAATTAAGTAATCTCTCTCTCTCTCTCTCTCTAATAAATTGCCTGTGTCACCTCTAATAAAGTATGTTCTCGTTGAGAAAGTCCAAGATTCACACTATAATTGTTAATTTAGTTAAAATAATGCATATTACTTGTGTGCTTTTTAATCATAATGCAGGTAACATTTTACATAATAAAAAAATTAAACAAGATTATAATCAGCTTATAAAAAACTGTTAATGTTACCTTGATAGAATCTCATTTTTAAGATATGGGTAAATATATATATGCTCACACCAAAAACACTCGTAGCCTAACTAAACTATTTTCTTTTTTTGTTTATCAAAAAGGAAATACTCTCTTTGAGGTTTAAAAGGGAAAAAAGAAAAAGGAAAATGCTAAGTTTGCATCGATGGGTATAAATATCAACTAATTATATAGGATAAAAGAAATATTAATTTAAAAGTCCATGCAAAAATTAAGATGCCAACATTTACATTAGGAATTGGTAGCATGGTTGAAAATTTCTTTTCTCCCTTGCGCGGGACCGGTCATTAATATCTAATTTATGATTGATTAGCAGTCAATGATAACAGATATTTGTTTGGTTCGCAAATAAATAAATTATTTTTATTTAAAAAAAATTAGATGCATCTAATTTAAAATTTTCAATTTATTTAGTCTAAAATAATAAATAAATTCAATTTAAAGTGTGAGCAGTTAATTACTTTTCGATATTAAACTGAAACTTATGAGATATAACTACTCAAGCCCTGTCTCTTCAAAGTTTAGATATTCCCAATGTTATGAGGGATTTTCCAAGTGAAGACATGATAACATCATGTTACACCTAAAACACCCACAATGTCACAAGTGGATAGATTTAAAAAGGAGCCAAGTCGAAGTTTATTTAACTTTAGGTATGTGGGTTTTCAAATTGAACTCTAGAATCAAACATAACACAGATTTGAAAAGATTAACAACTCACAAATTAAATAACATCTTAATTAACTAAAGGAATTGTTATTTATTAGGCTTTGTTATTAAGATTTTGTTGATTTTTGTGACAGTTCGTTCAAGGAATTAAACTTCAGCTATTGAGATACCGGAAGAGTGGTCATGTTCATATTTTACCTATTTTTAATTAGAATCAATACAACTCGAATGTGATAACGAGCCGTATAAAAGTGAATGTATTTCTTAAACACGTGCGGATATAACTATCTATGTATATCCGCTCACCCTCGTTATTGATATGATTTGGGGTAGTTAATATGGTCCAAAATTAAAATTTTTATTTATTGAAAAAATGAAAGTGCGATAATTTTTCGAGTCAGTCTCTAGAAAAAAGAAGATACCTTTAGATCTCTGTATAACATGGGGTAACTTGTGCAAACATCGTTGACTTTAGTATTTCTCATTTTATTTTAAAATTTTATTTTATAGAAATTAATTTCTCATATAAAATAGAAATCAGTAATACAAAACTTTCTAAAAATTCATTTATAAATATTTAAAATATTATATATAAAAAAATAAGTCATGAAAAAATATTTTTCTATTTTAGTACAAAAAAAATATTTTTTTTAATAGAGAAATTATAAATTGTAACTTTCTCAATAGAAACAATTCTAAAAACCTTTCTAGAAATTGAAAGACTGATTTGAGAAAAAATTTCGCTTAACTTTTTATTTTTGAAATTAAAATGGAGAAAAATCTTCATTTAGGAGGACTAGCTTGAATGATTTAACGACCCCGACAAATCAGAATAATAAAATCGCCATTTTCATAGATTATACAATGATGGCAGATTATATGCATTCCCCCAAACAAACATACATTATAGCTCAAATAATATATAAATTATAGCTCAAATAATATATAAATTATAAAGATTAATTAAAATTTTCTTTTTTGTTTTTTTGGTTGACAAGTAGATTCATTTATATTATGCCGAAAGACTTCATCTAGAAAGACAAATGTCCACCATAAATAAAAGACTAAAAAGACAAATTATGCATTGTCACCAAAAACACACGTCAAATATTAGTCTCTACAATATTATCAACTGGCCATATTTTAAAATAAACTAATAGATACAGTACATCTAAATTCCATAGGAATATAGTCATCTACCATGTTTTAAAAACTACGAGCCAAAGTTTCAAATATATTTGTCAATTGAGTCTATTTTCAATTAATTATATGGAATCTTCAACCAAGAGGTGGTCAATTATAGCTAACATTACAAGTCAACGCAATTTAGCTAAAATACTTTCGTGTATCTAGAAATTCACCATGCGTGTGGAAGGTATTTTTTTTTACTTTTTCTTATTTGCTATATTTTCTCTTATGGTGGGTCAATCGCCTCGTTTGATTTACGTGTATTAATATACAACGTGCAATTTGGGATCCCGATATCAAGACCCCGATCTATCAAAATATTAACCGCGCTCTCTTTCTTATAACTGATTGTGATGGTTTCGTCTTTTCAATTTTCAATCTTTGCATTTCACATCCTTTTCGAGTTTACATAAATTATTGGGAGGTGATTGCCAATAAAAAAATCTCTAACGCTAAAGTCGGCATAAGAGATAAGAAAGACAATTTTGTAATTTATAGAAAAAAAAAATTATCAGCCATTATGAAATTGCTTGCTAATTTGTCCAAGGACATACTTTATTTTATATAATATTATGTAATTAGACATGACGCGAGTATTATTTTCATAGTCAATCTCTTAACTATTTTTTTTTTTTTAATATAGGATTTTGTACATTTTCATAATCATAAACATACATGTTAATGGTACTTAAAAAATAATAATAATAATAATTACATGTTATGGTATATCCACGATGGACGGCTAACCAAGTATTATTAAATACTCCATATTATCGGCATATGATTGTATATGAATAAAATTTATTTTCTATTAGATAGACAAATTTACCTAATATATAATTGTTAATTTGTTTTACCCTTGTAGATTTAATAATTATGAAAAACAGTTGTAGCAATACACATTCAAGGAAATAATTTTTTGGATAACCCAAAATAGAAATTTGGAATAATTTGGGAATGAAACAATTATTTGTCACAATTAAGAGCACTGTTTTTTTAATACTAACCAAATTAAGTGATATACTTAAGATGAAAAGGTAATAAACTATAAACTAAAAATTGTCTGAACATTTAAACGATTTACATTCTCTTTCAACTCAGATCAATTTTATTTATTCATAATAAACATCCTATTTTACAAAAGAGAGACAAAGAAAATTGATGAAAAGGTAAAAATTAAAACAATATTAACTAACAGAAGTAGATCATACAAAGCTAAATAAATCCCCTCATTTGTACATGTAGAAGCAATATTCTGAACATGAATGAAACCAAAAAAATAAAATGAAATATTAATAATAGCAAAAAGATAATAAAATAAAAATGGATGGTCTATTGATTTTCAAGGCTTATCATGTTTTTGAGTGTATATATAATCAAGGTGAGCTGTCAATGTTCTCCTCATCAAACACTCTTCTTCTCCAACACCCTCACAATTATCCACTTCACCTTCAAAATTCTGAAAAAAAAAGAAAAGAAAAGAATAATGATTAACAAATAATTATCTTTCTTTTTTGTAAACTCATGACTAAAATTGTAAGGGAAAAATAATAGCACCCACATTTGTCTCTCTATGGTAAAAAATTCTATTATTTAATTTTTCTTTAGAAAAATCTGCATTTGAAACATTTCACATCAACGTTAAGGTTTCTAAAAATCTAGAAATATTGCTATATACTAGATATATGAGTGTATACAAAATTTTTCTATTAAAATTTTGCTTTTCAAGTAAAACTATAAAACTTAGTCAAGAGTAGGATATAAATATATTTAAATCTTATTACACACTCTTCCTCTGCCTACAAATTAAAATCCAAATTTTCCTTTTTTAGATGTTCAAAAATAATTTTACAGAATTCCTTTTTGCCATAACAAATGTGGCATTTTATCAATATTAGCCATTGTAATTACCCTACACAAATGACACTGATTTTTAGGGATAAATTTGCAATTCATGCAAAAATAATATGATATAAAATCACTCCCCTACCTTTCATAAAATTGCATGCCTAATCAAACACGACTCTTATTCATGCGCGGGAGTACATCGGAATATGTAATTTCTAAAAATGATTTCTATAAAATGAGATTTAAAAATTGAATGAAAAAAAAACTACTAATCTAATGTTTCGAATTTAGATTTTAGCATACCGCGTTCTGATCCTTCACCGGAGCAACGCCGTGAGAGGGGGCAGGGTCCGGCCGGGCAGCGCACGTTAGCGCGAAGAAGAGGAGGAGGGCTATGATGCACAGAGAGCGCAGTTTAGTCATATTCTCCTCTCCTCTTATGGTTTGGTTTGGTGCAATGGTCAGAGAAGTGAGAGAAACGATACGATAAGGGGAAGAGTGTGTTGGAGAATGAATTTATAGGGATAAACTACCAACAAGACCCAACCCAAAATATGGATTTTTAACTAATCGTGTGAAAATCGAAAAGTAAACACACTTCTAGATTTTTGTTATTTTTTAAAATAAAATTAGTAGGGGACTTCTAGAATCTAGATTTTTAGGTGTGGATATTTATTAGACACCAATATTTCTCATTCAATTTTCAAATTAAAATTTTAAATTATTTATTTAAAATATTAAAACAATTATATATCATATCGTGTTATGTGCATAGTCATGTTATTTTATGTTAAAAAACTAATTTTATGGTCTTACAAAAATTAGTTGTCGCTACTATTTTTCCTTTATTACTATAAAGAAACATGCTTTTTTATATATATATTTAAATTGAGAAAAATGTGAACATCTGCACCTATCTTTCTCATCTAATTTCAGATTAAATTAATTTCATTAGTGTTCACTTTTCTCGAATTATCAGTACTTCAAGGGATAAAATCTAATTTCGAAATACGGTCAAATTAACTCACAAAGGCAATTTGTGGATCTCCACACTATTATTTCTGGATTTCTTTAAAGTGTATGGCTATATGTATGTAAATATTGAAAAATAATCAAGGCCGATCCAGAAATTTGAAGTGGGGGCAAAATCTATATATAAAAAATATAAATTATTTTTAATCTATGAAAATCTCAATTTTGTTTCAATACTCATTTCAACATATCATTAGTGTAATTTTATGTCGTAATATAGTTTGGAATCTTTTATTCACTTTAATGTCAAAGAAATGACAAAAAATTAAAAATTTTATCAAAAGTACAATGATCTTTTTAAATATATTAAAAATCTAATCACGATATTAAAATAGTATTGTCTAATTTTGATAAATCATAATTAAAAATAAATAGGATCAATTTATATATTTTTGAAAACAAGGTAAAAGGAATATTATCTTATAGAGAATGAGAGTATAAAAATGTATAATGATAATTGGATAGGAAAATACGATACAACTATATTATTTTTTTAGTAACTTTTGAAATAATATTAAATATAAACTATTATAAGTTACTAACCACAACATGTGTGAGTGCAACACGCTAAACACTACAACATGTATCATTTTTAAGTTTATATTTAAATTTAAAAATAAATATTTTTGTAGTTATATATGTAAAAATTTATTAATAAAAAAATTAATTTTCAATTCTTTCCCTGAACTATTGTCCCCTCTTACCACTACATGGATCCGCCAGTGTAAATAGTGATGGATAGAAATATAATGATATCAACTTGTTACACCCTGAATCTCCATAAACACGGGGACGTGATTCCTATAAAATAAAGTAATCGTAACCTACAATAGTACACAATAATCCACGCCAATCATAATCTACAATAGTACACAAGATATAAAGAAAATAATATATACAACTTCCCTTCCCAATCATAATCTATCTACGCCAATCTCACAAAAAAAAAAAACCTCAGCTCGATAATGCATGCAACAAAAATAATTAGCTACAATATCTGTCACAAAATATAAATACATAACCGTAACTAATCTCCATAGTAGTGTGTGCATAAGTAAAATGAAATGAAAGAAAAAGTCAAAATCTAACATCAAGTCCTATGGCTAGTATAAAAAGAAATGCACAAAAATATAAACCCTAACTGACAATAAGTACCCAAGAGCTCACAAAATATATCAGAGTTGCCCTAGACTCTCAATGGTCTAAAGCCGCGCACCCAAATCAACGTGAGCCTCTAAGCTTGAAAATATCACAATATAATAGGGAAAGAAAAAGGGGAAATGCATAGTCATATTATTAGTATCACACTAAGATGAAATTTAAGTGCCTACATGAAATATATATTCATGTATGCAAATGACACAT
>MKEJ01104810.1:0-25451 GCA_001753735.1 Embelia ribes
TACCAAATAATAGAATTATATCTGTTTTTAAATACAAATTTAAAAAACGTATTTTGAAAAGCATCACCATCCAAATTGAGACTTAATTTTATTTTACGACTAGCTTGGTTATCCTAATAATCAAACATTTGGCTTGTCTTTGGTGCATCTTGTAAGTACAAAAGTATTAGTATTGTCTTAATTAAAATGAAAAATTATATTTTATGACAATACTTATATGTAACGTGTTTGGCAAATGTTAAAAAAATATACTTCCTTCATAAGAAGTATTTATCAAGATACTTGAAAAAAATCATATTCTTTTGTGTCCTAAATATAAATAGGCATAACTTTACTTTTGCACCAAACGCACTTCTAAATAAAATTACACAAAACACAAAAGAAAATAATAATAATAATAATAATAATAATAATAATAATAATAATAATAATAATAATAATAATTATTATTATTATTATTATTATTATTATTATTATTATTATTATTATTACTTCAATGTTATGTCCCTACATGCAGAGTTGTAATAACCCATTTAATATTTTATAGGAGAAAAAAAAAAAAGTGGCTTTTGCCGGCAAAGGCAATATTATCACATGAAAAAGAGCATGGGAGTGTAAGGATTATAGTTTAAAAAATAATAAAAGCAAGAATAGGTGCGTCAGAATTATAATTTAAAAAATAATAAAAGTAAGAGTGTGAACGAAATTCGAAAACATTTATTAAATTAGGTCGCAACAAATTGGTCTATTTTGGCCATGGTGGATATGATAGTGACATGTATCTTTATACGTGTGGTGTAAAAAGGGTTATCTCATACACTTAAAAAAATATATCACAGTGAGATATAATTTTTTACCACAAAAATAAGATTTAATATAAGTAATAATTACAAAATAATTTTCAAATTTTTTTATTATTAAAATTTATTTTTATAGCTATAAAATATTATTTTATTCTTATAATTATTTTTTGAATAGTAAAACACTCTCAATCCATTATAGTGGCCATTTCTATATGTGTATTATATTGAGTTTATGTAGAAAGGGAAATTTGAACAACCAAACATGTGAAAGGCTATGTCCCTATTTATTGTAACAGCTTTCTCACAGTTCCACTTTCTTTTTGCTAACTTAAATATTTTATGAGATAAAAATAAAATAAAAAAAATGATCTTGGCACCATAAATGGTTGGTTTTTTTAATTGTCTATCCACATGCATACCACCATATGGTAGGAGTTTGGACAAAAGTTTGTTGGGAATTTCGTAATTTTATAAAAAATTTACATGTAAATATAACCTCTCGTAATTATGAAAAAATTATAATAAGTTAAAAATTATAAATGTTATGCTTGTTTAGCTGGCGCAAAAATTTCTTATATCTTTTAACTTTTTTAAAAAAATTTATATGACATTCAGCACCGTCGCATCCTAATTCTTGATCAGTCTCTTATTACAGTAATATTTAATTCATGGTTCCATCCCTAGTTTCATTTGCGAAGTTTTTATTCCATTAACTCACCTAATTTGTTGTAGATGTCCCAACTTTAGCAAAAAGATTATATATTACCAAAAGTCATGGGCACAAAACTCTCATAAAAAGAAATAAACATTTTAAATCATTTTTATAATATTACTAATATAAAGTATTTTTATAATTATTTAATAATTTTTGGAATTATTTTTTCTCTTTATAATGTTTTCCAGTACATGTCACATATTATTAATTTAAATATTTGTACTATCGCCGCTTTATTTTTCATTATTTATTTTTACAAACTCCTTATTTTATTTTATTATTATTATTATTTTTTATGAACCTTTATTGAGGATAAGACAATGGCTGGGAGACGACAGCACAACCAATTTCATAGAATTGCAATCTATTTTTGTTTCCTATTTTTGGCTAAGTTATAAAATTGCAATCTTTATCCACTTAACTTTTTTGCGCTTTGATTTCATTATTTTCAAGTCACACGTGAATATTCAACAATATTGGACAGATGTTTAATTTGTATACTATTGGCTTGTCTTCTACCAACTTTTATTCTATTTTTTTTATTTTTTATTTTTAATGTGCATTTAATTGCTCAAATTTTAAATTAAGCATTTTTTTTAAAAAAAATAGATTTTTTAAAATAAGTATCTAAATTTTCTTTTGTTAAAAAATAACTAATTTTTTTGCTTAAAAACAACAACCAAATAAATCCTATGTCTATAGAAAATGATGCGGTCATGAGCATTTTTTTATTTAACCCGTCAAATGCAATAAAATAAAAAAAATAATTTAATTGTCGTGAGAAAAAAGGTGTCGCAAATGATTTATGTACTTGTACTTCAAACATGACAATTTGATTTTAATTATTTTTCTATAACATATAGTGCAAGAGCTTGATTCCGAAAGAATTCAAGTATGATATTTCTTCTTGCCTTCTAAAATTTTCATTTCCGCCATAATTTTTTTTTTTTTTAATTCTATCATATAGATTCTTTATAAACAAGCCAATTTCCGTGTAATTTGGAGTAAAATATAAAGAGATCTTAACCAATAGTAAATGAATTTGTGTTAATATTTTGTGGAAAGTATAGGAAGTAAATTTGATACACCAACATAATATATATATATATATATCATTGTTATAGCAAACCCACATATCGAGATATGGGCTTGGGTTGGTTATCTTTAGGTTTTGGATTATTTTAATAGCAGCCCATTCTTACCAATTCAATTTTTATATCGGTTAAGTTGTAAAGGCAACAAATTTAAATACTATATAACTAGACTGCAGTTTGCGTAATTCTCAAGTTATGTGCATTATGTTTTTTATATTATATTAATTTTAATTATTTTATAAAAATATTTTAATATTTTTTGTCTTTTTGATATGATATATTGTATTTTTTTTCCAGTTATTTATACAATATAAAATATTGGATTCGATACGATTTATACTATGATGATGTTTTTAAGAAAAAATAATATTTATTTAGGTTAATTGAAAATCAATATTAATTAAGATTGTATTTTGATTTTTAAATATAATTTTAATATTTTCTATGAGGATAGGTTATTTAATAATTTTTATTATGTTAAGCTGTATTATAACCCTGCAAAGATAGATATGTATATCTTGCTTTAGGAATGTGACAAGTTAATATATAATGTATATTATTTTAATATTTTCTATTGTTGTAAGTATTATTAATTTAAAATACTAATTTAACAAGGCACTTGTAATTAGAATGAATACAATTGGAGCCACAATTTTTATACAAGTAAAGTCATTTATATGGACAGTAGGAATGCTATCGTTACATCTCAAACTAACATCGGAGGTTCGATTACTCATAGCTTATTACCCGTTCCAAAGTTGCATCGTGAACGATACATGAACGAGATGATCACAACTCTTTAGACATGTAAAAACGTTTACATAGTCCGTCTATTGTGCGACGGCATCTTACATACGAATAGATTAAATCATAATAATGTTACAATTAAAATAACATAGGAGGTTCGACTACACATAGCTTCTTACTCGTTTCCCCGTTCGAGAGTTGCATATACTAAAACAAGCGGATCGCAACTCTTTAGACCCCTTTCTATGATTCATATATATCATTACCTAGTTATGTGGGCAACAAAGGACTCGAATTCTACGCGAGAAACACCGCCTTCTCTCACAGCATCGAAGATGGCGCCACCCAAATCCTTCGCTTTCTTCCTAATGGCCTCGCCCTCTTGCGATGCAATCAAAGTTTTAACTGCTTTTGCTATAGCCGACGAAGTGACTTGCTCTTTTCCGTACTCGTTAATAGTCAAACCAACTCCCAATACATTCGCCGATAAAAATGCGTTTACGGGTTGATCCGAGTGCATCGGCCATCCTATTATCGGCACTCCCATTGCAACACTCTCCAAACACGAGTTCCACCCGCAGTGACTCAGAAACCCTCCTGTCGACGGATGCCCCAAAATTTCTAGCTGCGGCACCCAATCCCTAACCACTATTCCAACTTCTTTCACCCTCTCTTCGTACCCGTATGGCAAATCCGCTCTCGTAACATCTCCTTCAAATATATTCCCCTTGTCGGCTTGTCTCAATACCCATATAAACTTTTGCCCGCTTTGCTCCAACCCCATCGCAAGCTCTTTGATCTCTTCGTCTTTCATCGTAGTAGTTGTTCCAAAGGAAACATACAACACCGAATTCGGAGCTTGTTTATCGAGCCATTCTATGCACTTATGCTTACCAATTAAGCTGCTTTTCTCAACTTTTGTCCCCAAATCCAATGGCCCAATTGCCCACAACTTATTTCCTTTACTCATCTCCTCCTCCTCCAATAAATCAAGATAAGTACCCTCCATTGGTCTACATGAGTTAAAAATAGTACCCTTACTTGATTTCAAATGCTCACTTTGGAGAGATATGAAGTTCACAACTTCCATAGGAAGTCCCCCTTCATTGGAGGGTAGCCCTTCGGGTTCTTCGATCGGGCTTGGCGCGTCCCTCATGCTCGTCCCGTTAAAGACGGTATTAAATGCCGAAATGGGGTTGAAAGCGTATAACTCCGCGTTAGGGAGCTTAACAGCGTCTTGGACGGTATAACACATACACATATCGTGTATAACTACGAGTCTTCGGGAGGAGGCGGAGACGGTTTGGAAAAGCTCGGCCATCGGGAGGCGGAGACTGAGGGAGGAATCGAATAAGGCTTGGAGATGGGAGGGGAACTTAGTCTCGGAATTAGGGTTCGGAGGGGGAGAGGCAAAGGGAGGGATAGGGAGCTCATGGAAATGGATTTGGGAACTTTCAAGCTTGGATTTGTCATTGAACCTGTCAATTAATATAGAGATTAATATTTTGCATACAAAAAACACTAGTTTCTTCAAACTACATACATTCCGCTCCAAGTTTCTAGCCACAGTATTTCATCTAAAACATCAAAATCTCGGTTTAAAAACTGAGCAGACAGATGTAAATCTTACGAATAAACCACAACAATTAAAGTGGAAAACATTACATTTAGGAAAATGAACTCTAGCTAATTTGTTCTATAACATACCTTAGCTTGGCTTGGTGAATTTGGGTAGAAGAGCAAGCATAGTGGACTTGTATATTGTAGCATGAGGATAAGAGGCAAGAGAGGTGGAGGAGTTGGTTTAGATGACTTTGTTCAAGGAATGGCACCATTATTATTGCCACATCATCTTGGTTGGAGGTGCTCACATCATGGATTGGGTTTTTGGAATTAGTTTCCATTTTGATATTTTTTGTTTGGGAGATGTTTTGCTTTTTTTTTTGGTTGATCACCAAGCTATATACCAAGAGATGTTTTTATAAGCTAAAAAAAGGAATTAATTACACTAATAATTCCCATAGTTTCGTCCGAAATTCTATCCGGAACCTATAGTTTCGATTGAAACATTACTAATCCCAAGTTTTGAACACCACTTATTTTGGTGTGCTTTTAAGGGGAAAAAATTTGGTTTTTTCAGACCTGGGAAAAATCTGGACGGGTCAAAATCAAAACGTTTAATTTTTCTAGGTCAAACGTTTAAACAACCAGTTTTTATGTCAACTTTTAAGGAAAAAATAGAAAGCTTAATCTTAAAATGTGCAAACAAACAAGCAAATAAATTGTCCTTACCATGGACAATAAGTTTTTTTATATCATTTATGTTGATTTCGTCTACTTTGAGCATTTTAGAGTTTCTAATACGAGGAAAAATACCAGAAGAGACCAAATATGTCACGTTTCCTAAAATTGGAGACAAAAGTGATAACTTCTTCATAGCGTATGGGACTGTTACTATTGTAATTTAAACTATCGGGCCTCTGCTGTAATTCAACCCAAGGAAATTAAAATTGCTTTTCACTTCTAATTTCCTTTTTTGCTTCAAAAAAAATTCACATTTTCTCAAAAGTCGGAATATTTTCCAAAATTGGTGGGCAGAAGCTACTTTTCACCACAAAGAGCACGTGGTTGATCTCTAACTTTGACTCAGTCTAGCTAAGCCATCATCATCTACTTTGAATGTACAAAATTTCTAACTTTCAAATAAATAAATAAATAAGTACAAATTTTCACATTATTTAGCTAATTTATTTTTCATGAGTTTTATTACCAATTAATGTTGTTGGATAAAAACTAATTTTTAGCTCTAGAAAAAAAAATTTACATGACTGCCAACAGAGTACATAAAATTATGTCCAAGATGAGAAACAAGTACATATATAAATCAAATACTTGGCAAATAAATTAAAATGTGTAGCAGATTTGGCATGAATTAATTTGTCATTGCTATAGTTCAACATTTTTTAAAACGTAAAATAATTCTGAAATTAATAATAATATAATATCTTGTAATTATTGCAAATTTGGTCAACATTGGCAACGTCGCATACGATGATGTGGGTCGTGTGTTAGGACTATTTTTTATTTTCTGTCACTTTCACCAATTTAATTTAATTTAATTTATTTCATTTTCGATATATTTTTACTTGGCCTACAAGCTCATACTTCCTCTCCAAGTACGAAATTTTGCGAGAAACATAAACTTGCACGGCACTCAAAGGTAAAACTGTAAATATTTAATACCTTGTTCGTTAAAACATTGTTTTCTTGTCACTGGGGATGAATTTTGTTATGAATTTAGCATTCAATCAATTAGTGGCGAATCAGAACTGATTCCAGTTATATATAATTTTTTTAGGATTAATATCTAAAAGCAAAATAATTTTTTTTTGTCAAATTTTTATAAATAGTTTGGAAAATTTTCGAGAGTGAGGGGCATAGCCCCTCCTAGATACCTCGTCAATCCGCCTTTGCAATCAACATCACTAAAGTTTAAAACAATTACATTCACGAGACTTTAGAATGTGTTAGACTAACTAGATTCATTATGTTTCTAATAATGTATCGCATTTACATCGCTCCCCCGTATGATATGAGATGAGTGGTTGTGCCTCTCGCCATGGTAGCTCATTTTGCATGACAACTTGTCACTATAATGGCTCGTTCAGTATTATTCTACCATTTAGGACTGAACACTTATAGTAATGGTAAAAAAATTAATACTATCACCTATTGTACCATATAATATGATATGTTAAGATTTACGATCAACTACCAACTAAATAAGTAATAGTACTTTTACCGATGATATTAGCTAAATCATATTATCTCACTATGGTACTAACATTTATTGTATTCCGAAAAATTTCATATGTTATAAAAATTAACAAAAAAGAAAAATAGAGTTGAAGGATCCAAATATAACATAACAAATGTTTGAATAATGATAGATATTGATTTTTTAGTTATTATCATAGTAAGATGATAAAAATACTATAATAAAAGTTAAGTAAAATAATTTTATTGTAATATAATCAAAACAACAATAAAAAGATATGTAAATAAACAGAAAATATGTATGATTCCTTAATTTCAATAATTTATTTGGAGTATTAAAATATCATCATTAAAGTTTAATCATATATTTGATTTCATGATTATAAGAAAATATAATATATTTAAACTATGAAAATAAATAATAATATTAAATTATAGAACTTTTCTACTAATGATACTATCGGTGATAACCACACATCCGATAGTAATCATACCGATGGTAGTGGTAATTCAAAATTATTTCTTGTTGTAAGAAAGATTTCTGCCGATGGTAACGGTAATCATACCGATGGTAGATGGTACTACTATTGTTGATGGTAAAATTTTATTCAGCCCTATTGCCATCCACGATCGTCCGCTCAGATAACGCAGGCGTGCTACGTACATTGCCACATTTAGGAACGATTTTTTAAGCGCATTTTTACCACATTACATAAATTCTTCGTCATGTTTACTTTTTCAATGTCCAAGCTGCACAATTATCTCAATAAACCAAGTTTTGTATAATTGGCTTGAACGGAACAAATTTCAAAATCATAAATTAGAAGAATTATGAAAGATATTTCTCAATCATATTAATTGAACTATTAAATGAAAAGGTTTCCTTGGGGAGTTTACAAGTTACAACACAATCCAATACATGAATGCATAAAGTGCTTATTCTACCTAGCTAGTTATGTGAGCAATGAAGGAGTTCAACTCGATACGAGAAACACCACCTTCTTTCACCGTTTCTCGGGAAAAGCTACCCAATTCCTCCGCGCTTCTCCTCATCTCATCACCTTCTCTCGACGACATTAAAGTCCTAATAGCTGTTGCAATTGTTGACGAAGTTACTAACTCATCTAGTTGTTCCCACTTTCGAAAAATTACTGCGAGGACCTTAAGTACATTGGTTATTAGATAAGCATTCCTCGGTTGATCCGATGCTACTGTGGGCACTCCCATCATGATACTCTCTAAGCACGAATTCCATCCGCAGTGACTCAGAAACCCTCCTGTCGAGAGATGCTCCAAAATTTCTATTTGAGGCGCCCAATCTCTCACGTCGATCCCAATTTCTTTCATTCTTTCTTTTAATCCTTGTGGCAATTCAACTACTTTCTCCTCGTCCGGTACAAAAATGTTACCTTTATCCGCATGTCAACATACCCAAATGAACTTTTGTCCGCTTTGCTCTAACCCTAACGCAATCTCCTTGATTTTCTCTTTTGTCATTGAAATAAATGTTCAGAAAGAAACATAAATCACCGAGTTCGGGATTTGGTTATCAAGCCATTTCAAGCACTCGTGTCTACTATTCGAATATTTTTTTCTCAAATGTTGTTCCAATATTAAGCGGGCCAATCGCCCATCGTGGTTTGTTTTTGGTCAGCCCACTCGTCCCTGTTAAATCGATGTAAGTACCTTCAATTGGTTGGCACGAGGTAAATAATCCGTGTCCATTTCCCTTCCGTCACAATAAAAAGTGAAAGCGGGATTTGGATTAAACACTTATAATTCAACGTTGCGTAAAATTGCACAATCTTGAATGGTGTAACACATGGAAATGTCATGGACGGCGAAGGCTCTTCTTGCCGTGCGGGAGATTTCTTCGATGAGGTCCGCCATGAGTTGGCGAAGGTGGAGAAATAATTCGGTAGCAGAAAAGATATCGATACGGAATTTAGAGTTGGAATTAGGATTCGGAGATGGGGAGGTGAATTCGGGGATAGTAAGCTGGTGAAAATTGATTTGGGCAAACTTCGGGCTCGTTGTATCACCACGGGCTTGTTGGACATGGGTAGCCAAACACGCGTAGTGAACCGGGATTTTGTAGGGGCATTACAATGTTTCCATAATTTTCAAAAACCAATTAGATATCTTATATTTTAATATTATTTTTTTTATGTGATTTTAGTCCCTCATAAATATTTTGAAAGACTTAATTATAATAACAATGTTATGTCTTAGATTGGTTTTTATATTGAAATCGATAATATTGAAAAAAAATATTATATAGAATTTAATTATTTTAAATATTACTATAATATTTAATTTTTTTATAATATTTCGCCCCATTTTTTTTTATTTCTCGCTCTACCCCTAGTTGTATTGGCAAAATATGTGAAGAAACTTGTTCTTACCGAGAAGGTCATGGACTACAGAACAACGGATATGAGATAATTTTGTTCGAAAGATTTTGAAAAGGACTATGAAAACAAAATAAAATATTAAGTGTCTCGTAGTAATGTTATGGTTAGGACCATATTTAAAAATTGATGATAGAAAATGAAATCTATCATCCACTTTAATAATGTTAGAAACAAGTTGAATTAAAAATGCAGTTAGAAGTTCATTGTCTCTAATGTGAAATGTTTTGTTGGGGTGAAGCAATGAGTAAATGTGAGCCTAGTATGCTTATAATAATTTAATTTGCTCTTCTAATGACAATGTTTTGATAAGTACCTATTAGTATATTTTTTACCATCAAGTATTGAGATGAGATGATAAGAGTCTTTTTTCGCTTAATTGAGGTCACGCGTTTGAGTCTCAAGAATGCAGATGCGTTAAATCTTGGTAGGAATAGCTTCACCGCCCTTTGTCATCCCACCCAGCTCGAATTCGGATTAATCGGAACCCAACGTAATTTTCAAATACCAGATGATTATATATATAAAAAAAATATATTCTTAGTTTATGGCCTTAAAATTTTATATATCCATTCAAAGATGTCTTGTAATGCATAAAAGGATATATATGTTTTTTTTTTTTTGGCAATTTTTAAACAAATAAGTAAACTTATTTATGTTATAAAAAAATTAAATATATTTAGCTTAAAAATTCAACTTATTTATACCAAAATAGTAAATAAATTTAGCTTAAAAGCTGAGCAATCAAATACTGTCAATTTTTAAGCAAAAAAATTGATAAACTAAAACTTATAAGCTGCAACCAAATAGTACTTAATCAGATTACCTAGAATTTTCAAGTGCCCGATTCTCCATGTATAGGGTACGGCAAAAAATACAAACAGTGGAAACATTGAGAGAGAAAAAAAAGAATTGGAAAATGATAAATAGCCTTTATGTATGTCAATGTGCTTGATTTCTGTTTAGTTGTTATAATCCACAACCATTAAAGAGAAAATAGTAAAAATTATATATAATAATAATCAAATATTAATCGATTGAAAATTTTTTCTTATGTATATTTCCTGGATCGTAATGACATATTTTTTTGCTTTTGTATGAATGTAAACAGCAGGAATAGTCGACTAAGTAATCGGCCAATTCGTCCAATTTTCGTGATACTCTTTTGTGGCCGATCGAATAGTTTTTGAAATGAAATAAGCCTAATGTGATATTGAGCTTATAATTTATAACTCATTTTATAACGTTTTCATTTAACATCACCAATAATGCGTGTTAGTTCTGTTTTATGCCGTCTAATTAGAATATCCTATATGAATATATGATAATTACATGCCATATAGTTTTTTTATTTTATCATTCGAATAATACGAAATTTCAAAATGTTTGAGAGTTCTACATCAAGTTTATCCAGTTTAAAACCTTGTGGCAATTGTCAAACATTTCTGTAATTGATAAAATAGGCCATGTTAGTTTTTAACTAATTTTAAGATTACTCGTATTATTACGCACATGTACTAAGATTTACACATATTATTTGGCAAAATCGTCTACCAAATCAGTTTTACGGATTTTGCAAGGAATATGCCTGTTGCTATTCTTTCATTTTCTTATAGCGGAATCGGTCGAACCGGTATCCAAAGTTATATCTTTGAAACCACATAATTTTGCGAAATTATATGCTAATGTGAAAAATCAAATAAACACGAGATAAAGAGATTTGTTTATTCAGTTCTTCAATATGACTACATTTGGGATTGTCATAATTATATGAGAGATAAAATTACAACTACAGAAATAGATGTATGCCATTCAAATAGTACAATATATTTACGCTCCAAATCCCAACCCATTAGACAAAACTACTTATCTATAAGTACCTCTATCCTACCCCTTAAGCATTACCCTTCCTTAAAAATTTTTAAAAACTTGAAAAAATTAACTAAATGGAAATCATGAATCACAAATCTCATGAGGTGGTAGTAATAATGGCTCCATTCCCATGCCAAAGTCACCTTAATCAGCTCCTCCATCTCTCATGCTTAATCTCCTCTTACGATATCCCAGTTCACTACGCTTGCTCTACGATCCATAATAACCAAGCCAAGCTACGGTTCAACGACAAGGAAAACCCCGAATTTGCCAGTATCCGTTTCCGCGAGTTCCCTACCCCTTCCTTCCCGTCTCTACGTCCAAAAACTAATACTCTCGCTAAGTTTCCCACTCATCTCTTGCCTTCTTGGGAATCCTCCCTCCAGTTCCGCCAGCCTTTGGCAGAGATGGAGATCTCTGCCACTGCTAGGAGAGTGATTATCATACACGACATGACCATCTGCATCCATTCCAAATGCCGAGTTATATAGCTTCAATCCTTGCTCCGGTTTCACTATTTATTATATTCTTAAAGAATATGTTAACAAACTTACTTCCGGGATGGAGGAGTTGCCCGAAGGGCTTCCTTCTCAGGAAGGTTGTCAAACACCGGAAATGCAAAAGTTTAGTGAGCTTCAAATGGGGTTTTTCGATCTTAAACGTGGGACTATCATGAACTCGTGTAACGCTATTGAAGGTGCTTATATTGATTTATTGGCAAAAGAAGATATAAAGAGAAACAAACGCACATGGGCAATTGGACCGCTTAATATGGGGAAAGAAAATGACCAGGAAAAATCGAAAGTTCCACATAAGTGTTTGGAATGGCTAGATAAGCAAGCCCCGAAGTCCGTTATATACATTGCTTTCGGAACAACTGTTTCAATGACGGACGAAGAAATCAAAGAGCTAGCTTTAGGGTTAGAACAAAGTGGGCAAAAGTTTATTTGGGTCTTGAGAGGTGCGGATAAGGGGAATGTTGTTGAAGGAGACGAAGAAAGAGTTGAATTGCCCAAAGGGTTCGAAGAGCGTCTACAAGAATTTGGTATGGTTGTGAGGGATTGGGCGCCACAACTAGCCATCTTGGGGCACCCGTCGACGGGCGGGTTTATGAGCCACTGCGGGTGGAATTCGTGCTTGGAAAGTATCACCATGGGGGTGCCTATTGCGGCTTGGCCAATGCACTCGGACCAACCGAAGAACGCTTTTTTAGTTACAAATGTTTTGAAAATTGGCGTGGTTGTTCATGAATGGGAAAATAGGAACGAGCTAGTCACTTGTTCGAGTATTTCAAAGGTTGTTAAGCGCTTAATGTTGTCGAAAGAAGGGGAAGAGATGAGGAAGAGGGCGGAGGAGCTCGGAAGAGCCGCCAAGGAGGCGATGGAGGAGGGCAGCGCTTCCATGAACAAGTTGGATTCTTTCATTTCCCATATAACTCATTAACTAGTCTTCGTTTTCCATTTCCTTTACCGTTTCCTAAATTTGAGTTTCCGTACATGTTTGATCACGTGTTCTTGTTATGAATGAAACTCATTTCGTTTTAAATAAAATGTTGGCATGCTTAGTACTTTAAAAATCATTTTTTCCTTAAAAAAATTCCATCTTTGATGCATATTATTTGGGTTGAATTATGGAGTAATAGTCTTTTCGGGCTATTTTCTTTTGGCCTCTGCTGAGGAGGGGTGATCGCATTTGTTAATGGTACAAATTACCATTTTTACTATCTATCGTACCATTCCATATGTATTTCGTAAATGACTAACATCTACCTTATAAAATTATATAGATATTACTACCGTTAGTTTTATTTAAATTTGGTTATCATACCATTTGTAATATCATTTGTCACCAAAAAAATAACAAGCACTACCAGGCAAGATTAATAAATAAACAAATGCAGTTATTTTATTTAGTTATTTAATTTTTTAGTTGTTACAATGAAACAATTTTTGACATTATTTAATTCAATAGTTATTCAAATAAAACATTTTGTCATTTAATTTTACGTAAAGTAGTTTTTAATTTGTTATATAATTTTTGTACTATAAGTATTATTTTTAGTTATTAAAGTACTGTTAAATTATAAATTTTAATGTGAAAAACTAATACATTAAGTATAAAAACTATAGAAAACTAAACAGATGGTAATACCGATGGTATACCGCTCTACTGATGATAACGCTACTGAGGCTAGTGGTATTCGTTTAAGCACTACCACATACCATATAACAACTATGAGGACTGAAAGTGTTCATTTTAAAATCTAAGGGCGTTTTCAAAATACTTATAATCATTAGGGGTAGATATATAATTTAACGAAATTAAAATCATGTTAACCGAGGGAAAGTTGAATCTGAGGATTAAAATATATATATATATATATATATATATATATAGAAAGAAAGAAAAAGAGTGCCGTAGATTCTAATTTGAAGAAGAAATAAGAGGAAATTAAAATTCGAAGGTAATAAAAAATTATCTTTTGCACGTGACTACACAAATCGAAACGGGTTAATGAACAAATTTGATGACGAGCAAACAAAATGCACTCTACGTGTTTGTCAAAATGCCCCAATGGGGCTCTATTTTTAATTTTCAATTGATACTGTTTTTTAGTTTTCTTTTTTGTAGTAAATTGATGTCAATGACATTGGATTTCTGTTTAGGTGGTGTGGTTTTGAAATGCTGACTGATGTTTTCTTATTGCTTGAAATGGGCAATCAGTGTTTTCAGAATCACTTTTGGTAAATGAGAGGATCAACTAGCTTTCAGTCTTATGGGTCTAGAGCTCAGGGTTGGTTCTTTGTTGGGCTCGGCTTGGTATTGTTTTTGGCGTTCGTTTATGCTGCGATCGTATCGAAGTTCTTTCCTGTATCAGAACACAGTGCTGCCATAGCCATTAAAAATGACAGGTAATAGTGACTGCTCAACTGTTTAAGGTTGCAAATAAACAAAATGGATATTGGATAAGCTTTGGCTTGGCTCTATAGATGAACATGCGGACTTGAACAACAATGTTACGCTCATTCATCCGAGCTTAAATATTCCCTAGATTGGGTTCGTTAATAGATGGCTTGGGCTCGTCGTATTTTTGTGTCATGTTCACTTGTTTATTAACGAGGCGAACTTGAGTTGAAAAATAGGCCTGCTAGAAAAACAAGCAGAGGTTCACATTAATTTGAATACCTTCGATTTTCTTTCTTTCTTCATTTGTGAATATTGGTCGTTTTACCTGATTGAACCTCCTCCCTTTTTCTCATGCTTCTTTGGAAATGCTTATTAGGAGTGGAAAATGAAGTCTGCTAATTATGTCCTTTGTCTTGCTATTACGTTTATGAATATTGGTCGTTTAACTTGATTGAACCTCTTTCCTTTTTTCTTACACTTCCTTAGAAATGCTTATTAAGAATGAAAAATAAAGTCTACTAATTATGGTCTTTGTCTTGCAATGCTATTATAATTGTAAGCTATCATATATTATGAATTACTCTTAAAGAACCACTTAGATTGAGTGGTGTTAAAAAAATCACATTAACAATTCAAATAATTTCTTATTTTGGTTCCATTTATCCGGCCCCAAATTTATGAGTTTAAGGTTTGAAATTTATGAGTTTAAGGTTTGGATCATGGATGATGATGATGATGATGAAGATGAGGAAGAGAGCTCCGGGGTCGGGGAGTACAACAACTGTTGCGTGTGCATGGTGAGGCATAAGGGCGCGGCATTTATACCCTGTGGACACACGTTTTGCAGGTTGTGCTCGAGGGAGCTTTGGGTTCAGAGGGGAAGTTGCCCGCTGTGCAACAATTTCATATTGGAGATTCTCGACATCTTCTGAGTGAAAAACCACTGCCATCGCTGTTGGGGGATTTGATTTTGGTATTACCTGTTTCGTTTTTCGAATTTGTACTTGGGTAAATAATAAGTTTGGTCATCGTGATGATAGCGAAAATTGCTACGTCAGATAGGTTGGCACTTGGTGGTTCCATGTGCAAGTCGAAGTATAGATTTGAATGAATCATTCAGATTCGAACAAGGATGAAGAAATGCTATAACATTCAATAGTTTGGTCACTTCATTATAGGCTTCTGAGTGCTGATCTAATGGGCTCACTCCCTGTCACTACTCTAGCCACTGGCGCCGTGTTTTTGGACACTTGCCTTAGTCGTGCAGTCACGTCTATATATATCGATATCGTGTGTAATTTTGTTATGTGAATGTCTTGTTTTCTAGTTCTTGGTATATCAAAGGAAGCAGGGAGCTACCTCAAGTAAGGCAACCTACTGTCCCACTATTTGAATGTCCGACTCTGATTTGTTAACGATGGACATGGTTTTATAATATGTTGGCAAAATCCTGACCATCTGATGCAGGGGAATGGGACGCTTGTAGGCGGAAAGGGAATGAACCTTGAGTCGAGGGCATGCTTGACCTAATATAAGTCTAGCCCTTTTTTTCTTTTACCAAAATGAAAATCTTTCTAGCATTGGCTTATCTTAGCAATTGCTCTCCCCATTTCTTTCTCAAGTGTCATGATATAGATTGCTTTTCATCATTTTTTAAGTGTTTTGTTTTGTAAAATTAAGGATACTTCAATTATTCTTTTCTAATTTACCCTTGCTAACTATTTCACACACGACTATTTTTAGTATTTTAATAAGAGTAGTATGGTAAAATATATATATGTTTCTTTAATGTTAAGGATAATTAGTGGATTTCCCACCAACTTTAAACAAACGGAAAAGGGTAATGGCTAAGTTTGTGGACATAAAACAATCCCATTTCATACAATATTGACATGTAATCAATTTGTTCATTTTATGATTTTATCTCTCTCTCTCTATATATATCGATATCTAGCTGTCTTGCCAGATTACAAGGACCACAAACACAAAACTGAGAAATAGATTAAAGAAAAAAACAAGCCTTGGAAGATTGATGAAAACATCTTTGGCAACTATAGAGACAAAAAACAATAACTGAAAGTGTGTTTTGAGATTAATGAGTTGTCTTCTTTTCTTTTCTTTTTCCTCTTGTTCTTTTTCTTTTTGACGTAAATAGCCTGGCCAGATAATAATGCAGAATTTCTGAATCATCTGTTTGTACTGGTCTGCATAAGCAACAAGTGGATTACTATGAATAAACTTGGTGGTTGAACTGTCTTTGTTTATTCATCAATTCACATTAATTGTAATCTCATTATTTCATCATTGTCTTGTTTCAAAAACATTATAGATATGATGTAGTTATTTACTGACGTAGCAACGATCTATTGGTAATTATTATAATGGCTATTATTTCATCGGAGCCAAAACAACAACTTATTTTTTTCTAAGGTGATCATTTTACTCGATCGGCCCCGGCCTGACAGGAACTGGCCAGTTGCGGGTCCATGCGACACAACTTAAGGGTCTGGAAGTGAAAGCATATCGATTGTAGATTGGGGTTAGAAAATATAGGACCATGCCTAAGGGAATATGTATTGGTCGAGTATATCTGTGTGTCGGTCGACGTTCTAGCTATGGTTTGTTCCAGTTTCCATTTTTCGCTCCTTTAACTTCAATTATCCCAGCCAAGCTTGCACATTTAAAATAAGTACAATAAAACCCTCGTTTCGTGTAAAGTATGGGGGTAGTGCGTATACTAGCAACCGCCAACCAATTTAGTATTCTCACTCGTCGATTTCAGATTCTTCCATATACCCTGTTTATCAATTGTCTCTATTTCAAAGCCAGCTTATTCAAGTCAATCGAGGTTAAAGAACTTTCCAAGCCCTCGAACATATGCGAGCTTGAGAAGTAAGAACAACAAATTTCAGAGATGAAAAAACGCATTGCCTCTGTTCCGGTATTCAGAACTATCAAAAGAGACGATGAAAATTTTAAACCTCAACAAACGCTAAAACTTGATTAATCATTTCTTAGAAGCTGCATCAAGGGACTAGCAAAGGGCATTGTGTTGGCTTACAATGGGACCGCCTAGATTAAGTTTTTGAACATACCACGCAACTTTTTAACGTGTTGGCAAAATGCAGACAGTCTAATTGTAAGGCAGAGGGTTGCCTTAAGATACCCTCGGATCCTAATCTCCAAAAACTGCTTCCATATACAGATTAGACTCTTTTAAGATAAATAAAATCTTTGCACAAAGCACGAGTAGAAACATCATCATATACTTATCCCCAAAAAAGCATTATGAGACAGCCTTAGCTTTTCTAAAACAAAACCTACGCACAAAAAGTAGAAGCATGAGAGTTCACATACAGGCTTTTGTTGCATTCAACAATCTTTCACTTTTTGTTTTTCACTTTCTTTTAAAGCTGAACATAGCAAGCTAGTATTCAATAATGTGATTCCATCTCCTAGGAAAAAAACACATCTGAAGCTACATTTTGATTCGTTCCAATTTCATAATAAGGCATCAAACTTTCTAAAATCCCTCTTGTGTTATTCCTTCTACTAGGCTCATTCATTCATTCTAATTTACAGGCAAAAAGTTTATCATCTCTATGGGATTAAGTCCCGATTATTGTTAAATAAATTTAAACTAAAAAACTATTAGATTATGGAAATAAATATTTTTATAGTACCACAAAGAAGATACCCTCAAAATGTAAAAAATTACAAGGGCAGAGTCACGAGAGCGAGAGCAGAAACAGAGAGCAAGTAAATGTTCCTCCACGAAGGATTATAGTGACCTAAGTCGGAAAACAAATTCTTATCAAGCATCATAAAACATATCATGTATCGGACAGGCATACTTTATGTAAGGCATCGTACGCTCTTCTTAAAATGCAAGCACTCTCAATTTCTCTAAATTGTTCCCTCCCCCTCCTGGTAATTAAACTGAATCCAATTTGACAAATAAATACCTTGGCCATAAATACATATTACATGTATTCGTGTGCCTCTACCGTCCTTCATCGGACTCCCATGGGGTAACGGCTATAATCAATACAGCTCACGCGAATATTAAGAAACAACAAAGCGAACTGCTATAGAAATAACGGGAGCACTCTGCAATCTTACGCACTAATTTAACAATGTCTGATTATGGCACACAGAAATCAAAAACAAAAATGACATAGATAGGTATCAATGTAACAAAAGAAATCCTCAAAAAGATTAAGTGATGAAGACTAGAGTAATCACGGGTTCTTTCAATTACGAGAAGGGAAAAAGCAACAAGAGTTTAACCCAAAACAAATGGGTAAGATAACAAACTTGCAACATAATCCTCGTTAGACGGTAAGATCGGTCCCAACAGGTTATCAAACAACATAAAGTTATCTACAATAAAACCACTTGAGCGAAAAACACTTCACTACTCGACCACTTTCAAGGCTGACACCAAACCAAAAATTTAAAACTTTACTTCTAGATTAAGTATCCAAGAATGATACATATTAAGAGAATCACTTGTCTTCTCACCCTTTGGTTCTCATGATAGTAATGCTGCCTTTTCCACCCTCGGTGCGAATTTTAGTTTTCCCCACAACTGGCTTTCCAGAAAATGCTGAAGTAGGGTATAAAGTAGGATCGTCGCCTTCCTTTGGCTTTGATGGTGGTGGAGTGAGTATCCGTTGGTTTATGTCCTTTAAAGTTACATCTCCATGGGCCCCACATGGTTTGAGGAAGGCGAATGGATACACAATGGATGAAGCAAGCTTTGTTGGTGTTTTCATGTATGACTTCTTACCTGTGTGAAAAGACAAAAAAAAAGAGAAGACTAATTGAGTCTCACGACTACAACATGAGCAAAGTACTCCGATATACTTCTCTAGAAAAATATAAACATGAGTAGAATTAAACAACCAGAAAATAAGGATTGGAAAATATCGAGAAGAATCTAGGTATACAACAGTCACTTTGTTTTTGAGTAAAACATGCTTCGAGGAGATGAACATAATATACTACCTTTAAAAATGATATTTCTCCGAGTTCTTGGAGGACGTCTCACTTGAGACACAGGTTGTTCATATTCAGGTTGTTTGTAACAGGACTCTGATAAAATAAAGAAACTCAGACACAGTTGCAAGCCTGAAATCAAATTCTTGACTGAATATGTTCCTTTACAATTTAACATCCACATATACCTGAATTATCAGTTTGAACATCGGTTGCCGCATACAGATACCTGATTTTCACATCCAAAATTAATCAACTTAAAAGAAGAAACAAAGAAATTAGGAAGATGCAAGTTTTATGAGATAGTAGCTTACGTGTCATCTGGGCTACAGTGCATCTCAGTATCATTAAAGCAATCAGCTAACCAGCCATCAGATGGCTGAACTAGACCATCGTAATCAGATATTGATGTATCATCTGTAATGCAGATTATTGGGGGAAAAAACCATGAGTACATAAAAGAACACATCAAGGAGAATAGTTTTCCGAAACAAACCTGCAAAACTGGTAACCCACTGGGTCATATCAGACATAGCATCCTCAAGCGTATCCCCCCTTTCCTACAGATAAACACGCAAGGAAAAAGCAACCATCAATTTACATAGATTCTGTGGAAACTCTCAATCGCAAGTATTTGTCTGAAACAATGTACATAGGTTTTGCACATAAAGCTAGAACCGCGTTTAGACACTAGTTACATAGAACTTATTACTCCAGACTAGAGGATGGCTTGCATAGTGACCAATAAAAACGGTCCAAAACCATAAATAAGATGCACACTCGAAAACTCATATGCTGTACAAAAAGGTTCCTTCATATCCACAACTGTTTTGTATCAATGGAAAAAATATGTGAAAAACCAACCTTGGATTTTAAGAACATGGAGGACATGTCCTCATCAGAAAGAGGGTTTTGCAAAACTTCGTCATCAAACTGAAGCATTCGGCGTCTCTTTCCTTGTGAAGATGTATCCCTACATTGTCTCATTTCCTTGTTCAAATTTCCTACATTTCAATTTTTACGTAAAGCAATGCTTATCTTGATTTCCTAAAGCACACAATCTAGGGATCAAAGAATCTAAGTTAAAAAAAAAAAAAGACTACCATTGTCTGTTACATGGTAAGCCATATCTCCACAGGCCCTCGAGGGCGTTGATTCATCAAGCATATAGGAAAGTTCATCTTCATTCTGTACCACTCCATCCCATAGGCTTGGTGATATTCCTGTTCACCATCGTTGAAAACCTCCCGAGGTTAATACACACAAATTTAAGCTTGACCATTTAATGACTCAAGAAATAAAGCAAGCTTACCTAGATTTGCATCCTTTTGCAGACAATAATCCTCTTCCTTCCAGTCCCACATTTCGCTAAAACCATTTTGCAAGTAGCACATTATCAGCCTAAATCATATCTAAAGCTCGAAGGTAGAATGGAAACAAAAAACAAGTGCCCAAGATTCAGGCAATTAAATTACATTCTAGCAGCATTTAGCAACAACCCTCTATCTATAACAATTGAAGAGAAACCGATTGCAAAAGTTAGATGCAAAACAGCAGAATTACATCTCATTGAGAACGAATTGAATCACTAAGTACCCAAAAATTAACAAAACAACAAATAAAGAGCAAAATCACACATCCCGTAAGTAGCAAATGGTAAGTCTGAATCATATCCACTAACATTACCCATTACGAACAGAAAATCAAAGTCAAAATTCGTAGTAATTCTCTCACATATCAGTCCTCAATTCTAGCAAGCATCAGAGCCAAAGTACTCAATTTTAAATTAACTGAAAGTAAATTTACACACAATATACATGACGCAAAGGCAGTAGCATTGCATTTCGGCAAGTTGAAAGTACTAAGTACTTATACTAAGCAGCGAGTATCAAATGCATTAATTTGTTGTAACCACATACATAGGCCAAAGTCACACATCTAGTAAAGTGAGAGAGGCATATAAACGAATCAAGGGTGCCAATTATTTGCTCCAATGGGTTTGGCACCATTGGACATACACATCGATGAATCAACGGCTCCAATTACTTGCTCCAATCGGGTTCTGCATCATTGGATCAAACACGCTGATGAGTGAGACCCTCCCATTGTGAATCAACCCAATGGTGCACCACCCAATTAGAGCAAATAATTTCATCCCCTTAGTCCCCATAAAAATCTACATTACAATTTCTGAAAATTGAAATCACTGGTGGATTAATTACAAGCACTGATTACGCAACTAATTTAAAAACAAACATGAATTCAACAACCATGACCCATATTTGAAATAAAGTAGACATATGACTAAAATTAGAACTAACTAAAAGCAAATTCACACAGATGAATAAGTAAAACAACAATGCAGCCTACATAAATGACTTAATAATCAACAAAAAAACACACAAAATCAATAGTAGAAACAACAAAAGGAGGAAAATAGGAGATCGAATTATACTTATCATTTCCACACTCCATTCGATTTATCTCCGCCTAATGACTAAATGCGCTATGTAAGCAACAATTGCTCGCCTCCGATACACGACTAAAGTAGCCGTTACGAGATAGCGATACGTCTGTGTATATGGATAGATAGACAGATAGATACACAATTATATATATGAATATGTTTTTTTTTTTGTTTTTTACAGTTTTAAAGCGATGCTTGAGATGCGTGGAAATGGAGGAGAAGAAAGCGCCGACGCTCTCTCTCTCCCTCTCTCTCCCTCTATATATATATATATTGATAGATGATAGATATATCTTCTTTTTGAGTAATTTAATAATAATTTATTGTCCTGCAACTTCTCTCTCTCTCTCTCTCTCTCTCGCTGGTAACTGATTCACATAGCACGTTGGTCGCTAGTGGGATCGTTTTCACTGGGCTCTACGCTCCCCCACTGAATTAATTAATTTGCGGAATTTGAAAACAAATTCTATTTTTGTATTCATATTTTGAAAATTAAAAATTAAATGCGGGAAGAAGTTAGGTGGCTGAGAGTCGATTTTTTGATGATTAGGTCCACGTCGGCTCGAGAACCAAACGAACCAAGTTTTAGCCGGATTTAATGATTAATTTGAGTTCAGTTCGAATATTAAGATATCTGAATTTGAGTATACAAATATGAATATATGTAAATAAATGTATCCCCTTTTTATCAATTTAAAAAAAGAAAATGGAAATTTACTGTTCGAGTTCGAGTTAAGCTGAAGTCTTCAATTTTACGGTCAAATCAAATTCGAATCCAGACTTGAACTTAAACTCATGACTAATACTCGGCTCATAACCACCCGTACGAACGAAGAATAAACATAAGATCATAAAATATGTAAGGAAAATGATTCATTTCCATCAATCACCTACTTAATGTTACTGGATAAAAATATCTATTTATGTGGTTGCTCTTCACTTAAACTCCTCATCTACGATTTATTTCGATTCACCTGATAAATATAGAAGCTACCATTTTTGTAATTCTGGACTTAAATGACTGAATTATCCTTTTCTATCTCAACCCTTTCTCCTTCAAATCCCACGGCCACTCCCCTTCTTTCATAATGCCCCTCTTTTTAAATTTGTTAAACTTAATTACAATTTAATTTAGAATTAAGATGAATTTTTTCTAATTTTTCCAGTGATTTTGAGTGGGGTCTGCAATGCTATCATAAAGCCATCTCATTGCTCTCCTACCAATTTGTTAGCTCATAGGAATAACTAGTGTATTTAAATATTGTAAAAAGGTAATAAATGGCATTTCTTATTACTTGGATGATTTCCAATTCCAATATTTAAATAGAATACCAAAAAGATAGTTTTTCACTTTTGATAATAATATTAATATTTGAAATAAGTACAATGTAATAACCAAAAAAGAACGTTTAGGAATTGAGGAGAGGAGCTTTGAAGAGAGAATAGAAAGATAAAGAAGGGAAACTTGGTCATAAACTTAATATTAATTAATAAGATTATGACAAAATGATAGTTTACATATTATGTGGTGGTGTTCGCCGGTATTACTATACGTATTTTCTGGATCTGAAAGTTCATTTGTATAAGTTTTTTATGTTTGGTGCCCATTTGTAAAAATCTACATTAATTACTTCTCTAGAAGTCTATTTTGTGCGTTTCTAGAAAAGTACAAACATATATATAACATATTATGTTATAATATATACATAAATAATATATATATTATATTATAGAATACATATATATTTTTTTATTTTTTATATAATATATTAAATAAATATATATAAAATACATATAATATATTATATATATAATACATATGTATAATATTACATATATTTTTAATATTGCGTATAATATATATATATATATATATATTATGTTTTTCTTACTGAATAATTTTTGTGATTTCATTAGTTAATTAGAGTTATTGTCTGTGATATGTATTCAATTTTTTTTTTATAAAAATCAATTAATTTTATTAGTTAAATTGAATAAATTATTTGAATAACATAAATCCCAAAGTCTCCATGCTCATTCTGTAGAAATTTATTTATTTTTTATTTTTAGTTATTGAGCCACACATTAGTTCAAGGCTTTGAAATTATTTAAAGTTATTTTTATGTGCATATTTATGGATTCGTATAGTTTCTCATAATTTATTTTAATGTAATGACTTTATTTTGCTTGATACTAATAAATTTAAGGTTCATCTATCATCTATTTCGTATCATAAATTTATTACAATGATGATGGAATTTACATTTATAAGTCACATCAAACTTATTAGTCAAACACGCTAGAAAGACTTCTAAATATGTAAGCAATAAAAAATTAATGTTCGACAAACATCATTTTTTTTTTTTTACACAAATGCTTATTTAGAAGTCTATTTTTCGAAGTCTATCTACAAATGGACTTTTTCAAAAATAATGTTCACTCCAAACGCAACCTGTAAAAAGTGAAAGGGCGAATTAAAACACACGATCGACGAGAGAAGTTAATCAAAATGGAGTGATAAATGGGGGTAAAGTAAAATTTACCCTATTTTAAATATTATAGTTGCTTGTACAATTTATTTACTTTAATTTTTTTGTTCATACATAATTTAATGATGATTTAGCTCTACGTTTTGCTCTTATTGTCATTCAATGAAAAAAAGTTTTGGTAAATGATTCTTAAATGTTTTCGTCAATCTTTATTTTTGTAAAGATCTCGTGTGGATTTATCTCAGATTATGGAAATATGACAAACTCACTGCAAAATCATTGAATTGGAATAAGCTTAATAATAATTCTCTAAGCATATTATGAGTGAAATATTTAAACGAAAATTTCTACATCAAAACAAATATCAACTTGAAATAGTCTTCAAGAAAAGAGAACCTAAAAAGTGCGATGGTCGGTGCAAATGCTGAAATTAAGTGATATCCTTTTCCATTAGGTAGAAATTAAATAGTAATTATTACCATCTCTGTTTCAATATAAGTGTTATTTAAAATTGATATACACAAATTGAGAAGATTATTAGTTTCAATTTTAGTAAACAACAAATACATTTTACTCAGTGGTTAGAAATTTAGTATGAATAATATGGATAAATTTTTAAAAAAAATACATTTTAATTATAAAATTAAAAATATTCTAAAACAATACTTAGTTTGAAATAGGGTGAGTATTGTACATTTTTCAAATAATGACATAAGTATCTTGTAAAGATTTCCCACAAATTATGGAAATAGTTCATAAGTATAATTAAATGGTTACAGTTTGAAAGTTGTGACAACCAATAAATCCCCTTATTTAATTGGGTTCTTTAAAACTTTTTAATGGTTTTGGTATTGTGAGTTGGTTCCCAACTGAGTTATTAATAAAATCATCACAAAAAATTTCAGCCATAAAATATCAAAAATTTCTCGTCGTTTTGAATTATTGATTTCATAAGTGTTGTGATTTGACCGATCATTGAATTAAAAAAAGCTCCCTGAAACAAATATGACTCACTATTTAATATTGTCTCCTTTTCCTTGGCCTTATAATTATTGTCAGCTTTGTCTTTCAGTGTTCAATTTGGTACAAGATTTGTACCTACAGGAATAGTAATCAGTTATAAAAATTTAGTAATTTTCATTCTATAATATAGTAACTTTCTTTCTAC
>MKEJ01104817.1:0-12288 GCA_001753735.1 Embelia ribes
GCGGAAATGCCCATCCTTAGTGTGCACCAGACCCGATGTAGCATTTGCAGTTAGGATGCTAGGAAGATATCAAAGTAATCCTGGCTTGGAGCATTAGAAAGCTGCAAAGATGGTTTTAAGGTAGTTACGAAAAACAAAAGGATACATGCTCACCTACAAGCATGTAGACAATTTATAAGTAATTGGTATTCAAACTCTGATTTTGCGGAATGTTTAGACTTGTAAAAATCCACTTCTGGGTATGTCTATTTGTTGGCTGGATGAGCTATATCTTGAAGAAGCACTAAACAAGAGACAGTGGCATCATCAACGGTGGAGGCAAAATTCATAGCTCGTTTTGAAGCTACTTCACATGCCAAGTGGTTAAGGAATTTTATCACAGAATTTCGTATTGTGGACTCTATATCGAGACCAATAAAAGTTTTATGTGACAACTTGGCAACAATGTTCTTTTCAAAGAATAATAAATCAGGAAGCACCTCCAAACACATTGATATCAAGTATCTATATGTTAGAGATAGAATAAAAAAGCAACAAGTAGTTATTGAGCACACCAGTATACGCTCAATGATTGCTGATCCCATGACAAAAACACTTACAATAAAAATCTACTCTGGTCACGTAGATAGTATAAGATTTGTTAGTTCATTTTCTACTTAAATGGTTGTGTTTGGATTTTATTTTATGAAATAAAGTTAAGCATATTTGTGCACAATAGAGTATTTTGTTTTATGAGGTAAAGTCCATTGCGACTTTTAAGACCCTAGATGACTTGTAGGAAGAAGGTATTTATAAAGATTATTTTCTTTCATTGAAGGTGTGGAAGGAAATACAAAAGGAAAAAATTTTTGTTTGACTGTTACGATCCTATTGTTATCTTTCTTTGTTTAGAAAATGGAGTTCCCATTCATGGCTAATTGAAGTTAAACAATCTCATAAATTTGTAACATACATGTCAAGTGGGAGATGGTTAGACTTATCCTTATTTTGGCACTAGTTACAATTTGTTACTTTGGAATAAATCAAGATAATGATAAAGAGATAAATTTTTTTATAGGGACATATTTAAATATTTTGTTTGTTATAACAAACCTTATCTTGATGGTAGATAGTGAATAAAGAGATAAAAGATGAATTGGGTCTCGACTTTACTTATAAATATGGGGTATTACTCAATCAGAATAGACACCCATAAAAAAATAGATACGCAAATGTCAAAAATCGATTCGTATGAGCAATTCTCATTTTTATTTAATATTATTTAAATTGCTAACATTCTTACTACTAGGAAACTTGCCAAAAAAAAAAAACTAAATAATGTTTAATCACTTTTTTTTTAACGCTAAACCACTTATATACTTACTAAAGAATATTATATTTAATTTAAAATATATAACCATGTTTGTAGTTACGTGTTCTTTCTTGTACAGTTCACTCATTTTCAAGTACAATTATATATTACTTATACTATCATATTTAAAATCGTCGCCTTCTTTTTCCCTTGTATTTTCAAAGTTTATGTTTTCCATTTCCCATACCGTATGTATCTTCTATTTTTAAAACCGATATCTATGCTTGTAACCAAAATCAAAGGCCCAAACATTGCACTGATGATTGGAATTACACTAAGATGATGATAATAATAATAATAATAATAATAATAATAATAATAATAGTTCTAAAATATGAATAAATAAGAGATAAGGGACATGCCAGCGTTAGAGGGAGAGTGGGGCAGTAGGGCTAAATGCTATGGAGAAATTTCATCTAAATATTTGTAGGAAAATCTCATTTGGTTTAATTTTAATTATGGTAATTAGGATATGGTAATATATAAGGTGACCCAAAAGAAAAGGAAAAGGCTATATTTGTAGAATGTATGAGATAAGATTATTTATGTCTATTTTAAAAGTGTGAAAGGTATATATGGAATGATTGCACTCAATCATAGAACAAAATTTAAACGTTACAAGAGAACAAAATTTAAACGTTACAAGAGACATTATGTAAATAAATGCTATTGAAGGTAAAAAGAAAAAAAAAATGCCATTCCACGAAGAGAAAATTTTGCTGGGTAATTTACAATTTCTTATCCAAAACAATACGTACGCGTGTTTTTTAATAAATAAGAAGCACAAAACTATTTCAGAATGGCTTGAATATTTTGATGGTTGAATTAGAAATTAAAATATTTGTTTACTATTTATTAATGTTTTTTTATTGTAGTCTAACAGACTAACTTAACAAGGATCCGTTAAGAATTGGTGCCACGGAAACTGGAAATGTAGAAGTAATTCTCTTTTAGAAGAATCAAAACTTACTCACCTCTAATGATTTTTTGATTGCTTGAATACAATTAGATTAGGCAATAGAAAAATGGTAATAAATCTTTGACTAAACCAGTTGAGAAAATTCAAAACATTTCTTCGATATAAAGGAAAAAGCAACAACAAACATTTGAAATGAACAACTATAGTTTTTTCAATTCAGGTAATTCTTTAGCAAGGTTCATGAATAACATGGTGTACCAGATGCACCAAATAACTTCTCGATAAGAACGTTTAGTCAGTAGTATGTAGCTTGAAATGCGGAGCCCGAGCAATTGGGGTATCATGTGTCCTCTGTATATAAGTTTAGCTTCGGTATTGGCTCATGTTCGAAAGCTTAGTGTTAGAGATGAAGGTAGTTAGTGATGAGCATCACATGTTGTGGCTTATGGTTTTGCTTCAGATCTTTTTGGCTTCATATATATTCACTTGTGTAGAGTTTAATAGATTTGAAAAAGGAATTTGCACCTCATTGGCCCCTTTTCATCTCATTTCTAATTCCCCATTGTGTATTTGGTTAACTTGCTTAAGGATCTCAAATAGGTTTGTGTAGAATCTAAATGCGCAAAAGTTCCCGAATGATTTTGCTTATTTTGTTTTGCTACAACATTTTAATGACAACAGCCTCAAAATGATTAACAAAATGGTCGTCAAATGATTTGTGAAAAGGTTGCTGTTGGAGCTCACTTAGTTATAAGAGATGATGTCTCAATTCATAGATAACGAGACCGATTCAAACCTGAACAAAATAGTTGTTCCAATTGCTTTTGAGAAACTAGAATTTCGGGTTTACGTAGGATAAGTAGGTTAATAATTTTAAGCATTTTCACTTCTTAGGTGTATGGAGAATTTGAGGTGAACATAGCCATAAGAAAGCAAGGTAGAAGCATAAAAGTCTATTCTACTCTGAGAAAAATAATCCCACATCGAACACGCACATATAAAGCAGTTGCTATATATATGATTATAGAGAGGACCAATACTGCCGGGCTTGGTAACTCAAGCCTGTAACCCAAGTGGGGGCATTAAGGTGATTGGATCTTTGCTGAGCCCAAGTGGTAGGGCTTGTGGTAGCTGATTCTGGCCTGCCCATTCCAAGCAGGAAGTTGGGCTTTGTGGCCCGGGCGAAGGCCTGGTCCGCGTAGTTCTTAAAGCGGTGGGCACAGCGTTAGGCTGGCCTCACAGAGCAGCGACCACCACCCGCTCTCTGTAGTGGAAGGATAACAGGCTGGTGCTTCCCAGGCTCACTATTGCCACATGGGCTGTTCCAAGTGAACAATCATCTTTCTATTTTATTTTATTCTGATTTTTCGGAAGTCTACTTTCAAAAACAAAATACAAATAACTTGGGATAATAGAAGTCTTCGTACATTATTGTATTTTTAAAAAATTGTAAAGACTTGAAACAAATAATAAAAAAATGCCTCTACAAAACTAGCTGAGTTAGCTACTTCTGTTTGAAATTATTTCCTGACCTTAGGATATTAGTTTCTTTAGATCTAATTTTTTCTCTCCACGAAGATCATTAGAAAACTGAAATAAATGTCTCTATAAAACTTGCAATTTCTTTTAAAAAAATTTTTGACCAAGAAAGCAACTCCAACCATTTAAACTGACTTTTAGAATTCTAATTTTTTGAAAAATAGAAAATTAAATTGTGTGGGAAAAAATTAACCAAGGAGATCCTTAGGAATAGTTTCTTTAAACATCCACCGTATTAATCCACGAAGCTCATTCCTCAAATGAAACAAAATTCCCTTTCAAAACTAGCTGCCTTCTGTATATAATAACATTCCTTTGTAGCTTTAACATGTTAAACCAAAAATCACCATATTTGTGTGGAAAGGAAAAAAAAAAATAAAACAATTATAGACTTAGTTTCAGAATTTTATTTTTGAAAAATAAAGATAAAATTACAAAGGACAAATAATATTTTCATAACAATTCTAAATTATAAATCTGGTTGGCTTATAGTTCTGGGAAAATGATTTCATACCGAAAATGCTGATTTTTGTTGCAAGGGTATGCCATGAAAAAAAATACGGAAAAAATAAAAACTTGCATAAAGAAAAGAAAAATATTAAAAATTCATAAATCTGGAACTCATAGTATCATCGACTACAAATATATGAAAGAATATTAAGAACCACTAAGGAAGAAGAAAAGAAAGCTTAAAATAGACAGCAATCAAAATAAATTATACATGTTCGATAATTGGTATCGCTACCTAGACCCAAGAAGGGTCTGTTGCGCAAAAAGTTTCAATATTCAATAGCCATCCACGTAGTAACGGTCTTGATATATGGCTCCAAACTCTGCTCTCCATGCCTCGTCATCATCAAGATTTTGATCAGCGTTGTTGTGAGTAGCCATACCCGATGAGTCCTCTCTATAGAGAGGTCTCAGTGCAGATTCGGGTAATCGGCTCTCTGCCAGATACTGTTTCATCGTTATCATCTCCATTTTGTGCTTTCTTTTCTGCTTCTCCACTTGTTTCCTTAGTTTCTCATTCTCTTCATGCATCCTTGTGGCTTTCTCCTGATGCACAAGGAAAACAAAACAGACAAAAACACTAGTAAGAATATAGATATTCGCATCACAGTTTTTGTACTAGAAAGACACATTTTGTGAAAATAATCAAAGACATTGTGTAAACAATATATTGACACCCTCTATATCTTATTAAAAAGAACCTCAAAAACAAAAACACAGAAAATGACAGAGAAATAATGCACACACGAAAACAATATACCATCACTGATTTGATCATTATCGTTGCGAAAATGAAAGGGACAAACAGGAAGCTTTCAACTAAAACCAAAAGTATATATATACCAATGAGAACCCATGAAGAAAGAAAGGTACGGAAGCCATTTCAGTTAATATTAAGTTTCCGTTTTAAGATTCTCTTTTTGTTTCCCATTTACCCTACTTTTAGATGTCATGCAAAAGGATTTGTTCTCAATACAAGAATTTTTTTTCATCCAATTTAAAAGAATTACTGTATTTCGATGACAAATTACTGCAATTCAATGACAACTTATTACAAGTATTTTTAATTTAATTTTTATTAAAATTCATAGAGTAAATTATCACCAATTCATATTAATTTGATTCTTAAAATATAGTAATTCCGTACAAAAATTTCTTATATATTACCAAAAACAGAGATTCTTGTATTGAGAGCAAATCCCTGACTAAGACCAAACTTGCTTTCACACATCAACTAGCCTAATCTTGCTCTCTAATTTATGATAAGGTAAATTGCGCTTTGCTCCTTGAGGTTTCCAACAATTTCAGCTTACCCCTGAGGTTTTTGAAACTACATTATCCCCCAAGAGGTTTATATAATAATTGCAATTTACTCCCAAAATTTTGGGGGCAAAGTGAGTCGGATTTAGGGCCATGAATTCCCCTTAAAATCACCAAAATATCCCTTATGTAGCTTCCATTTCCCTTATGTAGCATCCATTCTCTAATTTTTGGGTAAATTACACTTTGCCCCATGAGGTTTCCGATAATTTCATCTTATGCCTTGTGGTTTCTGAAATGATACTATCCCCATGAGGTTTATATGTTAATTGAAATTTACTTCCAAAATTTTGGAATAAAAGTGAGTCAGATTTAGAACCATAAATTACCCTTAAAATTACCAAAAATATCCCTTATATAGCATTCATTCTCTATTTTTAAAATTTCTTAAAAACATATTATTTAATTACATATATAAATAGATTGTACAATATGATGTTTCCTCACTTTTCACAACTGTAAGCTTCAAAATTAATAAATAAGACAATAAAGTTAGGGATAAAATGGTCTTTCCACATGAAATCCATACTTGTATTATGACATGAGGACAAAGTGTAATTTTAAATATCTCAAGGGGTATTCTGAAATATTTAGAAACCTCATGGGGGCAAAGGGTAATCTATCCTATTATATAGAGCAACTTCTTTCCCCTTTCTTTTGCTTTCTACACATGCAAAACTTGTGCTTCTACTCAAATATTTTACTAGTTCACACAGACACACACTAATATAAAAAGAAGGCAAATCTATTGATCTTCTCTTCAATTTTCTCGTATTCAAATGGATCATCATCTTGGAGAGGCTTCTCGTGGGAGAAAGAACGACTCAGATAAGAGGAAAATGATGATAAGGAGAAGAGAAGCAGTAGAGGATGAATTGGGAGGAGACATAAATAAGAAGGCTGAAGATTTCATCAACAACTTCCGAAAGCAGCTTCGGATACAGAGAATGGAGTCCTTCAAGAGATTCAAGGAGATGATAGCTAGAGGAACTTAAAATCTTTTTCCTTTTTAACTTGAATGAAAAGTAAATCAAGTTAACGACTAAAAGTTGACTCATGTTATATATAATAAGAAAGCAAACACTTGCTCAAAGATATGTTTATTAATGTTGGATAAACTTGGTAGTTTGTACTTGTCTGTGTGCTTAAATGTGTGTCCTCTTTGTGATCACAATAGCTTCAATCATAGAGCAAATTTTTCGGTAGAATGAATTGTCAATAGACTAGACTAATCAGGGTTCAAATTTTAAGCAATCTCCCTGCTTGTAAAGAGTACTCCACAAAACATTTTGTGACTTTTTTAGTTGGAGAATCATGATCTATGTCGTTATATAATTGCACTCTATGGCAGGAGGATCCCGCATAAGAAGTTTAAGGGGACTTGAACAAAATATGCTTCACTTCTTCGGAAAACACATACATCAAAACAGTAAATATTTTATGAATATTTGTCAAAAAATTTCATCTGAGGTATCGGCTAAAGGAAAAACTCTGATAAGCAAAATGTTGTGGACAAAGTTCTTAAAGCTTTTAACACTTCTCATTAAGCAGTGTCGTGTTTTTAAACTCTTATTGTCAAAAAGAACCGAGTCATGAACAGAAGGCCGGACAAACTTGTTCTCGGTATCAAACATTGCATTGTATGAGCCGTATTTCAAAAACTTGTCCCATTTGATTCGGTGAACCAAATAAAGTTAACACAAATGGCGTTAAATGAAAACCTTGTCGATGAATATGAAAGCATTTTAATAATGAAATAGAGAAAGTAGGAAAGTTTCCCTCTTCCGTTTAGAGGATTCACTCACTGTCACTTTTCTCACCCTCTTTTCTTATGAACTAAAACTTTGTATAGGAAATGGACACGAACACTAGCAATGGAAATGAAATTTCTTGTCTTTCAAAAAAAAAAAGCCATTTCGAGCATATTAAAAATGCCAAACTACTATGCCTGAAGCACCTCACAATGGATGATATGACTTTTTGATCCACCATGTCCAGCTAAGCTCGACCATAAACTCGTAAAGCAATTTGGTGTATGACCCTTTCCCGCAATATGCTCCCAAATTCGAGGGTTGCACTCAACACAATCATCGGTACTTGAAACATCAACCATACTTATGCTCATATCAATATGCACGATACAAAGCCTCCCATTAAGGGGAACAAGAGCTGCAACCTTGAGTGCTCGATTGTTTCCTAAATGCAACTCATTATCAACAATTAATTGCCAAGTACTTGAACTTTCTTCAAAAACCGTAAGCCTAAACCCATCACGGCAATCCAAACTGTATAGCCTCCCATTCATAACGACACTCGGGTTCCGCAAGCCAACAACCATCCCATCCCCCACCGGGGCCCAGGTACCAGTTTCCAGTACATAAGCCTCGCTTTGTGCCACTCTGTGGGACCCGAGGCCCTTCATAAACCACTTCCGGTTGTAAACAACACCTACGTATGGTAATATCGTGGTGCCCATATTCGCTATAATGTTCCAACAGTTCTTGCTCGGGTCATACACCTCACCCGAACAGAGCACCCTCTGTATCCCCTCACACACTCTGCCTGCCACGTAGATACAGTTATTCATCACGCAACAACCAAAAGAGCTCCGTTTCCGGAGCATGTCCAAGACCCTGTGCCACCTATTCATGCAAGCATTATATACTATGGCTAGTCTTTTGGACCCATCAATTGGTCTCTTCCTCTGAATAGGTATAGGTGGCAACCGCTCAGGACAGCACAACCGAACCCAATGGCTCTGCCAAAGTCCCCAGGAATAGGAGGAAGCGGATGCCAAGATTTGAGCACTGGGTCGAGAGCGGCCCACAAGATTTTCCCATAACTGTCTCGTTTGATTACGTAAACCCATTCCTCCAATATTCCAAGGCTTTTCTGCAAGGTGTAGTAGAAGTTTCCAGATACGAGGCGTTGCCATTTTCTACATACTGCCCGAAGCTTGTTGTGTTGGGCATGTGGGACCCGGACTAGGCAAGCAATTGCCAGGTCATCAGGGAGGCCAGGCAGGAGGGGTTAGCGTCAGTCCGTTCTCTGTGTGTTTTTGGACTTATGGGTGCAATGGTTGATGTCGGGTTTATTGCATAATTTTGAACCTAAGCCCGGGTCTACTTTATTACAATAGCACGATAAGGAATCGACCTGAAAATTACAAATCAAATAAAAGCAGACAAAAACATTGTGATTAGAAAATCTAACTAGTGTATTGATATTACCAAAAGTTGTTCAAAACAGCCCTTGAATCCTTTTTTCTTTAGTAATAATAAAATGCAGCTTCCCCGTTGTAACATTCCACCCCTTTTTAATTTGTTAGGTACATTAGGTAATATATCGTTGACTAGATTTTCTATCTTGCCCAAACTGCATAAAATAGAAGACTGCTTATGTAGTTGATATGTTTCAATCAAGGTTGTAAATATTGTATGTTACCATTATATAATACTAACGGTTTCCGCCTATACTGCTACAGTTACCGTTATTGTCAAGCTAATTTTTTTTTTTTTTTTTTTGCAAAAATAAAAAAACAATGTGACTCTGATTTCCGTTACCGTTATATTATGACTTTTACGGTCTGAAACCGTTACATTACCATCGTGACTACTGCTATTACAGTTGTTGTCGCCACCATTATTTAAAACCTTGGTTTCGAGGTAGCGGTTTACCATTGGATTCTAGGTAGTTGGAAAAAATAAATAAAAGCCCAAATTAAAACATTAAGTCTTGAAAAAAAACAAAAAGAAATGAAATAATTCTTTGAATTTGCGCCTTTATTTTACTTTCATTTTTTCTATCTTGCGGTGCGAAATTGGTCTCCAAACCGTGAGTTTTGAATATGTTTAGCACATTGCACAAAAATGGTAATTGAAAAGATAAGACTAATAAAAACACAAACACACACACACACACACACACACAACACACAGAGATCTCAATTATTGCTCCAAAAAAAACTATTCAATAAGACACCTCAACTTTGACCAAACATCAAAGGCAGTCTTAAATTGTTTATCATCAATCTAGCACCCTTAGCAACAGGATGGAGATTTCTTACAGACTTCAACTATCTAAATTATTCTAAACAGACACAAAAATGAAAATCAACGCCAACCAACTTTTTTCCCAATGATTTTACATTGTGAACCGATCGAACACATTAACCAGAGGGCATAATTGGTAACAATGCCTTCTAAGTGGAAAATTAAGTAAAAAAAAAAAAAAAGAAAAGAAAAAATGTATAACAAGCATCCCAATCCAATACAATCATTTTAATTCAAAAGGTCAATCATAATATCATATAGAAACTTAAAATATCATAGAAAAGGGTAATTTTTATTGGGTGTTGCTAAAACTTTAAATCAACTCCTTTTGTCTCTTTTTTGATAAATAATTTGTCAGCATCTCATGTAAAAATTTTATATTATTTAGGAAAGACTTATGTTTTATTTGTTTGGTTAAATTTTATTATTATTATTTTTTAAAAAAAGGCTATCTTTTCTCAAATCAAGAAAAAAAAAGATGAATCTAGCTTTCAGTTTCCATCTTTGTTTTTTTTTGGCAAAATAAAATAAAAATAAAAATAAAAAACAGCTTCAAATTTATAGAATAGTATTTTTCATTTTTGAAAGTTTGGGGAGAAAATTACAATTTATCTAGTTCAAATTCGCTAATTATTGGTAAAGGAGAAAAACAACAACAACAACAACAACAATAATAATAGTAGTAGGAGGAGGAATCATGTACTCACACTTACAGGGCAAAACTCAGGATTTTCGGATAAGGGAGACAAGTTTATTGATCTATTCGTATATTTCAGAGGGCCACATAATAGAATTATTTTAAAAAATCAAGTTAAACACGTAACAATGAAGATAGTTCTATCATCTCACCTCGGCACTTGGCGGTGCATTTGCACATACAACAACAAAAAATTGTAAAAGATGAATAAAAAAGAATAAGTACTACTGGAGCTTGATTGAGGAAACCATGGGCGCTAGAAGACTGATAAATTGTTTGCTCCATCCCCCATCCAAATTTTCTCATAACGATTCTCAGTTGCAAGTGATGAAATTCACTGCACAAAATAATAATAATAATAATTCAAACAAAGTTGAGAAAGCCCAACAAGGAGAATTTTTGTTGTCACTAATTCTGTATTAACCAAAAGCATACATATTTAAAAAACAGCTACTAGAATTTAGAAATTAGAGCTTCAAACTTGAGGGTCTCTCTCTCTCTGTACACACACAAAGGCTGTGTCAAGAAACTGTAGAAAGCAAATAACAAAGAGAAAAACATTGTGATATTTGTCATCACGTGTATTGTTTCCAAATGTGAAATAAACTATTGGTCTTTAAAAGAAAAAAATAAACAATTAACTTTGTTTTGCTATTAACGGTAGTTGAAATTTTCCTTCATAAATGATTTTTGGGTAAATTCCACTTCGCCCTAATGAGGTTTATGACAATTTTACAATATCCCCTAAGATTTTTGAAATTACACTACCTGCCAAAAGGTTCATATGTTCATTGAACTTTGGCCCCCAAAGTTTTGGGAGCAAATTAAAATTAATCTTTAAATCCATAAATTATCATTAAAATTACAGAAGTAATCTTTACCTGGCATTCATTCTCTATTTTATTTTATTTTTTTAAAACAAAATAGATTGCATAGTTATGAAACAAATAAAATATTTTTCTTCACAAATGATAGTTTTTGGCTAATTGTTACAATTATTAGCTTCAAAATAAATAAAATAAGACAATAAATCAAGTGGTAAAATGATATTTCCACATGCAATTCAAACTTGTATCGTCATTTGGGAGTGAAGTATAATTTCAAATACCTTAAGAGATATTCTGAAATATTTAGAAACCTCGTTGGCGGGCAAAGGTAATTTACCCAAGATTTTTTATATTAGTATTAAATTTTTTTTTGGGGGGAGGTAATCAGATATTAGCATTACTAATGTATTTTAACATGGGTAGCCCTTACTCGAAACAAGTGAATCGGTCACCTCAGGCTTGCGTAACTTTGTGGAATAGTCGAGGTGCTCATTTCATGAAATATGTGGATTAAATTTCTTCTTGGAAATATATAATTTTATGATAATTTAAAAGCTTAGGTTACGGAGATGGTTTGAAAGTTACATTACATATAATTAATATTTATTTTATATTTATTTTTTTTTAAATTGATATTGGTGTTATTTAAAGTTCTAACTTAAATTTTTATAAGTTAGGATTACGCACACCTCCATTATGACTTGTGAGTAATGAGTTCGACCCGTTGTATAAGGCCCCAAAATTTTTCGCCAACACTGTAGCATACTGTAGTGGTACTGTACATCAATATTATACTGTAACGAAGTAGTATAATGATGTAAATTAAACATCTGAGTGCTGTAATCATGTTTTGATCAATAAAATGTTGGTTTTGGCCTGTATTGCTGTGTTTTGACTCGATTCTGATTTCTGAATGTTCCAATTGAGCTGATTTCTATCAGATATTGAAATTAAAGCTTTTGACAAGATATCTATAAGTCTAAACAGCATATAATTGAATTTCTGAATCAGATAAGCAATCGCTGGAAATAGTGCGACGATAGCTTGTCGGTAGTGCGATGTTTTACGTATAA
>MKEJ01104820.1:0-13051 GCA_001753735.1 Embelia ribes
TTAACCAATCAAATTGACTTCTACCTTAGTATTTGCTCTTTCGAGTCAAAATTTTTAATAGGCTTCACTTCATATAATGCATCTTCTTCAATATGCAAGTCGTCAAAATTAATCATAAGAGATGGATCCCGGATGTATTTTCTCAACATATAAACGTGGAAAACGAGATGAATACTTGACAATTGATATGGTAAAGCCAAATGATAAGCAACTTTTCCTATGGCCTCAAGAATCAAGAATGAGCCAATAAACCAAGGAAAAAGCTTTCCCTTCTTGCCAAAATGCATGATGCCTTGCTTAGGAGAAAACTTCAAGAAAATATGATCACCAACCTAAAAGATAAAAGATGCCTCATTACGTCCACATAGCTCTTATGATGACTACAGGCTGTTTCTAACTGCTTTTTAATCAATTGAATACCCCTGCAACCTATCTAGGTAGGTTAAACCCCATATAATTCTATTAAAGTGGCAAATACTACTTAGTTATATGCGCTACTATCAAGTCATATAATACATAATAATAAAATTATATCATGCTATGTAATATTATTAAAATGCAATTAAAAAAAATCTAAATTTTCGGAACGTTACATCATGAATACCACTTATTCTTGAAATAGGATTATGGACGCCAAATTTAGCAAAAACAAAAATATAACTATCAAAATACTTTTAGCAGGCAATAATTGTATATTCCTGTGTATATTTTGGGGGAATAAACTTAAAAAGTTAAGTCAAGCTCCTGTCAAAACATTAAAATTTGCTATCTGTGCTGTGATCCTTGCACACATCCCTCGTTCTGTCACTACTGACGAGTAAGAGATAGAGACGAGCAAGAGATAGAGATGATCCTCCGTTGTCTCGTTGGAAAAGCACGAGAGGATGAAGTATATCCTATCAAGGACAAACTCAAAATTATGATATGGGGTGCTTAGGAGAGAGGGGAAGCTAAAATTAAGATATAGGATGCTGAATATCCTATAAAATATTTAAGAAATTGTAAATATCTATATTTTTAAATGGGAAGGCCTAAAGCTGCATAGGAAAATTTTTACACTAAAAGATAAGGTATCGTGTGAAGCACGTCATAGCAAATTCATAGGTTTGTCCTTGTATCTGAAGTGCGATATTCAAAAAAGCTTCTAGTTCAAGAACGGCTCAGTGCATGCTTAGGCAACAATAGAAAATTTAGAAAGAGGAATATCTTTGTCATTGTGCATAATCCCAGCCCCACACAACCCTTTCTTAACTCTTAGCTACGAAATACTCAAAAATCTTATAGGGCCTTTCGATTTTCTTTAGGATTGATCTGACTGTAAAATGTGCCTATATAATCTGTCACATACCTTGAAACATATTGGAAGAATAATAATTTTATTTTCGAAAAAGCCTAATGACATATCAAGAAAAAAGCAAGTCATCTTTATCATCCAAGTTGCCACATTTGTGTATTCACACTTGCTTTGCATTACTAAAATTTGAAAGGCCTAAAAGCTCGTGATGGGGATGAGGAGTCAAATTGTGAAATATTATCCTTTATCGATTAATAATAAGCTTAAATTCTTATATATAATTATAAGAACACCTTTCTCTTGCAAGTCAATTTTCAAAAATAAATTAGACCCATATAATTGTTATAATTATAAATTTAATACTGGATATATTCTCTTTTGTTTTCCTTGGACAAGTTAGTTTAATTGGATTTTTGTGAATGCATGATGAACAGAGCAAAGGTTATATTTGGACTAAATGCACTGAGTGGAAGAACAATAAACCCAAATGGGTCAGCTACAGGACCTTGGGATTCCAGCAATGCAGAGTCTCTTATAAGATATACTGTCAACAAAGGCTACACTATCCTTGGTTGGGAACTTGGTAAGTATGTATATATATATATATATATATACATATGGAAATTGTAGCGCCCGACTCGCAAGAATGGTAAATTGACTTCGAACAGAAACGATCCAAATCATAAGAATATATATAAGCGTGGAACTCGGTCTTATAAGAGACCGATACTGGTCTTAACCCATGACCAGAGCCCTGTGGGCAGGGGCGGAATCAGTGGTGCTGAAACTGCATGGAAACAAATTTTACATAAAAATTTTTAATATTAAATTTTACAAATAAAAAATGTGACACTAGAAATTTTGACAAATAACATTTTATGGTGGGTGACGCATGTTTCCTAGCAAACTTTTCGTTATGTCAGTGTCGTTGGGCCATCCGATAATCAGTTGTTTTTCCATTATGCGCTCAACAATTTCTAGTATCATTGTCATGGTTGGATACTTGGATGGAGCTAGGCATCTGACGGGGGTAAAAAAAAAAACCCCAAAATCACAGAGAAGGAACTTACTAAATGTATCGCATATGTAAAAACTTGTCCCTCATGCTTACGTCCCTTGTGATAAAAAACTAGTTCGGGTTATTAACTGCATGTTTCCATGTATCTTACACAATATCGACTTGATTAAATTTTGTTCAATATTTTTCAGGAAATGAACTAAGTGGAAGCGGAATTGGAGCAGGCATTTCCCCGGATCAGTATGCATATGATATCATCTCGCTACAAAAACTGGTGCAAAACATCTACCAGGGTTTCAAGGTCAAGCCTATAGTCCTTGGACCTGGAGGTTTTTTCGATGCTGATTGGTTCACAAAATTTATACATGATTCAAAAAATTCTCTCCAAGTTGTTACTCATCACGTATACAACCTTGGACCAGGTAGAACACCGAGAAAAAAAATTCCCCCATCTTCTTTTTCAACTTTTATCGGATGTGCTTTTAGTCGTGCGTCAACTTCTTATTCCGTCACGATCAACCATTCTTGTTGTTTTGTTAAACTAAATAATAAAAAAACTGAGCATTCGAGACAAGGTATAAGATGGAAAGGATAGAAGTATAGTGTGCTGTACAAATACATTACTTATTTCACCGAAATTGACTTCTTGCTCGCGTACACAGGGGTAGACGATCAACTTGTTAAAAAAATACTCGATCCAAATTACCTTGACGGCGAAGTTCAGACTTTCAGCAGCCTCGAAACCATCCTGAAAACCTCTGGAACTTCAAACGTTGCATGGGTTGGTGAAGCCGGTGGCGCTTATAACAGTGGCCACAACCTCGTCACTAATGCGTTTGTTTTTAGTTTTTGGTAAGTTAGACATGAATTTTTCCAATTCTCTTGTTTTATAGGTACTTTTAGCTCCAGGACTAAATATATTGAATCAATAAAACAGGTACTTGGATCAGCTTGGTATGGCATCTTCCTTTGATACAAAAACATATTGTAGACAGACACTGATAGGGGGCAACTATGGCCTCCTCAACACTGCCACTTTTGTTCCTAATCCTGATTATTACAGGTAAACTTTTCTCATTTTCAACAACATTATGCAAAACCAGAGTGTTACGGACACGGTTGATACGCAATTGATGCTAATACCGGTAAAAATTGAGGGGCGAAAACCATATCAAGGGACGTAGTCTTATAATTGAATACATCTAATTTACAGCTACATCTGTCTTAAATGTTCAACATCTCAGAAAATTGTTGGTACTTAAAACGATAGAAGTTCACATAATTAACTTATATTAATTTTCCAAACTCGATCAAAAGGAGGAATGAAAACATTACTGTAGTGGCATTTACCCGTTTTATCTCAAGCCCAAATAGATCAATGTAGTCTGTTGAAAATCGTGCATATGTTTGTGTTTGCAAGGTGACGTTCGCTCTTTAAACTTAATAGATTAAAATTTTTGAAAATGTTTCTAATCAAAGTGTTGTGCAGTGCCCTTCTTTGGCACAAATTAATGGGAAGAAATGTTCTCTCGACAAGCTTCTCCGGCTCAAAGAAGTTACGTGCTTACTCTCACTGTTCAAAATTATCAGTGAGTAACATTGCAATTATAATGCACATAATTACATTTATGCATACATAATTGTGATTACATGTACTTCACATATCGGAAATCATAACATTACGAATTCATATTTGTAACCTCTTTTATTTCCATGTACCAGAAAGGGATCACAGTGCTGTTGATCAACCTAGACGGCAACTCCACAATCCAAGTAGGAGTTTCCGTGTCAAATGCAGTGAAGAGTGTACTTAAGACAAAGAGTAATACACTTCATAACCAGAAAACGCAATTTTCCCGTATACCACGGCACACCAGATACAGTGCAGTTACAAGGGAAGAGTACCATTTAACTGCCGAAAAAGGTGATTTACAAAGCCAAACAGTACTTCTAAATGGAAAAGCTTTAACTGTGAGTGCCTCGGGGATCATTCCTTCCTTAGAACCCATCCATGTCAACCTCTCAGAACCAGTAACTGTTGCTCCTTTTTCCATAGTGTTCGTTGATTTTCCAAGCATACAAGTTCTAGCTTGTCACTAGAGGTGGATCATATAATGTGTATACTCATTCACACGATTTGGGATGTGATTGCATGCTGAAATTTTATTGATTGGAGAAAAAACTAATTTCTCCAAGCACATGTATGACAATTGATAAGACCTTTTCTATAATCAAGACAGCAAATAAGAAACTAATTACAAGGCCAATCCTTGCGTTTATGAACTACTTTCTCGTTATCTGATTTCACTTCAACTCCCTAAATTCCCAATGAATAATATGGGTCAGACTTTACCAATGATACAAGACATAAAGTCTGCATCCAAAATTTATTTTTGAAAATAAGTTATTTAACACATAAATGAATTAATGTACAACAACTCACCATGGCAAACGGAGAAAATATTTAAGCAGCAACTAGCTCCTGGTCTTGCATCGCAAGTGGAACGGCTGGTCTCCAACTTGTTCCTGCAGGAGTGTCCATGAGAGTGATACCCACAGCAGCCAGATCTTTCCGTATTGCATCTGATTTTTCATACTCTTTATTTATTCTTGCAGTATTCCTTTCTTCTATTTTTTGCAGAATATGGTCTTCCGTTAACTTAGCACGCTTCAGTGCCTTCTCCCTCAGCTGGTTCAGAACCTGTTGTCTCAAAAGATTAGATACGGTTTTGTGTAAATTAAGTAGAAATTGGCAACAAAAATAACTTTTTAGGCAACAAAATGCCTTGGCTTTGTAAAATCCCATACTAATACCAGTCTACAATGGGAAAACTCTATGTAACACGAGCTCAAAGGATATGTCATTTGGACAGTATACAACAGGACAAATCTACTGTAACAAAGTGTACCTGTGAGTAACTCATCGGCATAAGGCCCAAAAAAGAAAGAAGATTCCTAATAGTCACTTCCAAAGCAGCAAGTGATTCTACACGCAGTAATTGCTTCTTCCCCTGCATCGGAGCAGAAGATTTATTCATTAGCAACAACCACAGAATAAAAATACAAAGTGGGATTAAATGGTAACAAGATTAATTTCTTACAAATATAATCATAAATATATTAGTTAACAAATGGTATCAATTCAATTATGAACAATAGCCACATGTAGTATAAGAACCACAAATAGTCTGAAGCATAAAACAGACCCAAATCTCCGCCCAAAAGGGCCTAGCATTTCAAGTGATAGTACAACTTTCTATCTCAATGCAAGATAGCATATCAGGCTGATGTGGGACACTTTTATCTGCCTGACACCGTTTTCCAGATTTACCATCTGTCTCATGAACTGGGCTCTCAGTTTTGGTTAAAAAATATTGCCAAAATAGCCAATGGAAACCCTACAGCACTATGGACCCAATTGCTTGCAACCCTTTGCAACACAATTGGCATACACACTCTTCTTGTCTTCTTAGTTTCTGGCAAATAATATTTCCTATGATTAAGCATGGAACGTACTTGTATATATATATATATGAAAAATCTAAGAACCGCCAAAATTATGATGGACTCGTAGTTAAGAGGTGCTTCCCTTTCATGATAAGCCACTAAAACAAGACTGACATTCGGTAAATATAACAACCAACCTAATAGTCGAATACATGTATCTAAAAATCATCATACAGTTCCTGTATTAGCATTAAATACCTTTCGCGTATGTAGCACATCGTTGACGGTCTTTAAAGGTTCGGATAGAGCAGATAAAGCAACCGGAGTATGAAGATCATCCAGCATTGACACATGAACTTCCTCATTGAACTTATTGATGCAACTCAAGATATCAGGTGGGACTAAACCCTTCGGATTGGAATCATTATGCCGGCTAAGCTCAATTTCACAATCATGTAATGTCTGGTATATGTAATAAACACGGTCAGATGCCTTCTCAAGCTGTACATCAGAATAGTTGATTGGAGACCGATAGTGTGTCCCAACTAAGAAAAGCCTCAATGCTAGCGGATGATATAGATCTAGAACCTGAAGGGCCAAACACAGAAACATAGAAGAGGGTAATATAGGTTAAGGAAATAACAGCACTAAGGTTTAGCTGCAAGAAAATTTGAGGCCAACATACCTGTCGAATGGTGAAGAAGTTACCCAGAGATTTGGACATTTTCTCCGAGTCAATAGTAACAAACCCATTATGAATCCAGTAACTTACATTACTCTTATCACAAGCAGCACAGCTCTGAGCGATTTCATTTTCATGGTGAGGAAAGATAAGATCCATACCTCCACCGTGTATGTCGAAAGAATAACCTAAATAAGCAGCACTCATTGCGCTACATTCTATATGCCACCCAGGTCTCCCAGGACCCCAGGGACTCTCCCAAAAGGGCTCCCCTGTTTTTGCAGACTGTAATAAGATAATCAATCACCTTCAGCAACACAACAGAATTGGAACTGATAACAAACTAGTCATTTAGCCACTTGCACCTACTTGTTATTGGAGGTTGTAGGCTCATCAAGTACAACTATAAGCACAACCCACGCAAATCATGGCTTTAATAGTTTTGTTTCCTTACCAAGCAGAAGAGCAATGAAAAGTTGTAATTATTCAGTGTTTTATTACTTGGCTTATAAATATGGGGCCAACACTACATTAGAGTGTCATGATTGAAATTGAAGCTTGTTTACTAAATACAATTACCGTGATTTTTACTTTATATTTCTTCCCAGGTATATATGATGAAACTAAGAGTCGTGATTTTTCAAGATATCCCTTGTATCACAATTTGAGCCACAAATTCTTAAATAGGGAAACAGACCAACTAGGAAGCACGGACACTCCAAAATGGGTGTTGTGTACGTGTCCAACATGCATCGGACTCACATACTCCATGGACACTTTGAAATATGTGTCCGATACACCAAGTGGCGAATCCAAAACTACAATTAATTATTTAAATTTTGGACATACGATGAACTCATTTTCAACTCACTGTGAACACACCCGCATCACTTTGTAATTTTTTTCTATTTGTGGTCAATTCTTCTTCACACTTAGCTATACATTTGGCGGTTTAAACAAATCATGATTCAATAGCTATTAAGTCCTTTAGTGGATGACATATTTTTGGGCCTTTTGATAATTGGTACTCATTAGTAAAGTGTACTAAATTTGACATGATGCAATTGCTTAGTTGCTACTTTGTTAAAACTCAAAAATTAATACTATTGTTTGTTGTTAGTGCTTATCTATTACACATTTTGTTGATTCCCTCTAATATAACTCGTAGAATATTATAAAAATAAAAAATGCCGAATCCCTGTCAGTTAATTACAAGTACTTACCTTCCACAAAGCAAAATCGGCTGGGTTATTCTTCCTCGAGTCCACAGCAACACGTTCACCTGCCCGATTGTCTTCCAATTTTCTTCCAGATAACTGGCCATATTCTGGAAATTTGTCGACAGAGAAGTACACATCCCCATCCATTGCGTAAGCACAACCATTATCAAGAATCTATCAAGAAAGCACATACGAGTGAAAATTGATTCATAGTCTTGTTGCTTCCATAATGAAGAGCCTCCCCACTAAAACCGGTCTCTGGACCAATAACCGAGATATCTACAGTCGTAACATCTCACCCATTGCACTAGGTTAAGTGGCTGGAGATCTTGAATGGACACAACAGTGTAAATTCAAGCTGGATACATATTTCACAAACAACTCACATCCAGCTAATTTTGGGATTACTACTTATAATGGTAGATTAGGAAGAAAATACAGTCAATGCATTTTGCATGAGCAGCACAAAAATAACTTTAATATGGTGGACACCAAACCAAGACCATTATATGAAAAACATAATAAATTTAATGAGATAACGGACAAGCAACCGATTCGAACAACTCCAAGGTAGAAACCAAAGTCTTCGGCTTTATGGAAATACTACTAAAAGCAGGTGCTGGTACCTGATTACACTCCAACCAATCAAATATTTTAAGCATGAAATTAATTTCCTCCACAAATATTGTGCGAAACAAAAGTTCCAACAGCAGAACCATTATCAGGAATCCATTTTAGGACCACTTTGGGCAAGTTTTCTGGAAGAGATAAAAGCTAAGGGGATACAGATATGACAACTATAGATAACTCCTTCACGCCACTAAGCCCTATAGCTTAAATTGTTATACTAGATACAATAGTTTATCCTATCTCCAGTTATTATATTAGTGATCTCAAGGAAAAAGAATTGGACGCTTAAATAGAGGCAAAGATAGCACTAATTCCATTGAAAACCTTTATTTTAATTAGAAACTGAGGCAATGATAGCACTTATTTCGTTGAAAACCTATATTTTAATTTGAAACCTGACACAAGAAGTAATACGACTCACAAACTAAACATATAAATTATACCAAAGGTTCAGTCAAATTGATATCCAAGCCAAACAGAAATAGTGAATCAAAGTGCATCCTGTACATGAATAGGCTTGCTGCATAGAAAAACAGTTCTTTTGTTCAAGCACTAGCTAAGAAGTATGCACACTCCTCTTCCTACTTCTTTCCAAGAAAGATTAAACCTAAAAACTACTTAACCCTGAAGCAAACCCATCCCATGCTACTCCCACTGAAACAACGGTTTAAAGTAAAAAAGATTGTCACATCAAATACAAAAGATGTACCTGTTTAATCATATCAATTACCTGTTTAATCATATCAATTATCTGGGGCATGTGCTCCGAGACACGAGGTTCTGCAGAAGGAGAAAGGCAGTGGAGATACATCATATCCCGATGAAATTCTTCACAATAACGTTTACTCAAACTAATTGGATCCTCTCCCAATTGATTTGCTCTGGTAATTATCTATATAATTTGAAAATGGTATACCCAGTCACTCTGATATCATGCCAAACTCATACAACAAGAAGTGGACACACAACATTTAGTTTTGCAAACACAATTACATCAAAAGCAAACAAAAAACCAGTCAGCATCAGTGTTATAATATCCCATCAGCACCTTGAGGTCAAGAGATACAATTGTAAAGTTTCCTTCAAAATATTTATATATGAGAGTCGCAATAAAGCCAAGAGAACAGGTAGTGATTTCTCTAGAGCTTTATTACTGTCCGGATGATGATGTCACACTCTGTTCTAATACTCCATTGAGTCCATTCAACTCAGCAGCAATTTTCTTTGATATAGACCACAAACTAGCAAAAATATGTTGGTAGTATTTGGGTGTTCCCTAAATGATAATGATTCTTAGTTTGTTGGTCAGGAAGCTATCCTTTTCATGGTGATTGTTATGAGCAAAGAAGGGGCTCTACACAGTTTTGACTCTTGAAGTTGTTTGTTAGAAATCATATCAATAAACCACACACTAGTATCAAAAGGGACCTACTCACCATGCAGCTCTTCATTCAATGTAACAAGACATTCCACTTGAAAGAAACAGTTAGAACCAATTTGAGACATAAAGAATCCATATCACACTACCTTTCAGAAAGAAAAAAAAAATCCATATAACACTTAGATCTGAGATTTGAGAACAAATATATGGACGACCTAGTGCACAAAGCTCCTACATTGCGGGGTTTGGGAGGGTTTAATATATGCAGCCTTACTCCCATCTTCAGAAATGTTGTTTCTAATGGGACGGACAAGTGACCCACAACCCTTGAAAGCTTTTCTCAAATTAACATTAAAGCAGAAATAGATGGAGATAGACAAAACAGTTTGAACATCAAATACTGGGAAACCATCTATTGCTAAGAAAATGACTCATAGTTCCCATTGACCAGTTTGTAACACATTGCAAAATACCATTTAATAGGATCTAAATCATTTGGAGGAGTAATTCAAACTTACCTTGTCATCTACATCAGTGAAGTTGCGAATGTAATTGACTTCATATCCCAAATGCCTAAGGAATCTGCCTAATCAAGCAACATTCACCAAGAAACTTCAATTAGGACAAGCACAAATCTTGCAACCCGACAGTGATTTTGCCAGGCTGCTTCGGCATTTCTCACAATGATAAGCAGGTAGGCTGAGTTTAGTAATAGTTTAACTTGGCTGCTTCTGCTTTTCTTCCCAATAGAAGGAGATAGGGATGTTTAGTAAAATTAAAAGCAGTTTTTCTCAAAACATCTGCTTCCGCTTTTCTTGATGTGCTTTTAGACGCACCTTGGTATAGGCTTTTAAAAATTTATCCTGATTTTGTCATTATTAATTACAACAATACCCTCAACTATACTAGTTACATTCCCAATATACGTGTACTTTTGTCTTTTCCAATAAAAAAAAGTCACCATGACACTGTTGTCAAACCCCATGTGGTTTATTAAAAATGTTTTAAATTTGTTTACCAAACACAAGGATAGTATCCAGCCCAAGACATTTTGTACCCAAAACAAATGGGCTACCGGTTTGAAAAATTGATTTCAAAGTGGATTTAAGAAAAGAATTTTGAAAAGTAGCAGCATTACCAAAATATATGGCATATAGTAAAGAGTAGTTGATTCTCAACACCTACTTCTTCTCCTTAGTGTTGTTTTGGATGTATTTTGAGCTATGCTTTCAAAAGTTGGTTCAGCTTTCATGTAACTATAATACCCTGAATCATACATATCAAACCCCCCAAACTATATCCAATTTTTTCCATTCCCAATTTAAAAAAAAAGAGCACTTTCTATAACAATATGCCAAACTCTCAAACTAACTTGTATAATATACTTACCAAACACTGAAATTACCAAACTAAGCCTAACCCTGATTACAGAACAAATTTTAAAAGCAAAACTCAGCAATCCGAAACTAGAGCTTAGAAGTATACGCATAGAAGGAGAGGGAGACCTGTATAGAACATCGAAGAAGACGTAGACACGAGCGTGGCCAATGTGGCTGAGATCGTAAGCCGTAACGCCGCAGACGTACATCCCAACTTTTCCGGGCACTTTCGGCCTGAACAGCTCCTTCTCCCTCCTCATCGTGTTGTACAGCCACAGCTCCGACGAAGATGAAGCCGCTCTACTCTCGGCTCCGCCGCCGCCGCCGCCGCTGCTGCTTCTGATGAAGCTTTTGTTATTGAAGCAACGAACCCTAGTGGTGGTGCCATAGATTAAGCGGGAAGAAGATGAGATTAGGGTTAGGGGCTTGTAGTTGTAGCATCGAAACAAAGTTATCATTTCACTTGCTGCTGTCCTCTCTCTCTCTCTCTCTCTCTCTCTCTCTCTCGTTCTGTGGGTTTAAAGGTGGGGTGCAAAATAGTTTCATTATCTCCAAGGGCTCCTATATATATATGTAATGCTCCGGCCTGCAGAGATTCAAAAATTGTTCCTAGAAATTGTATTAAGTTTTTATTTTTATGGTTATTTTTCCAATAGAAAATTAATCGTTTTCTTTTTATTTAATTTTCTCTCATTTTTGCGTTCTTCTTCTCTGGCATATGTATATACACAAATGTTATGTATGTATCGCTTTGGTATTTTTTGACAAATGCTAGTACGTGCAATTTTTGGTAATATTTTAATAGGGGGAGAAACAAAATTTTAAATCAAATATATTTCGATGATAAAAAAAATGAGTAAGAAACAAAATTTAATTTATGTTTATTAGGAGATTAATATTTAAGCAAATTTGTGTTAATGTACAAAATCAATTACAAACTCAAAACACAACATAATTTGAAGAAAAATAAACCTTAAAAAAATAGAGACCTAAACGACATATTTCAATAAAAGTTATTCGGTACAATAGTTACATCTCCTATCTCATAAAGCCAATGGATGGTTACAAAATATGTATAGAAAGATAATTCAAATATCTATAACTTTTAACTTTTATACTTTGGTAAAAATCCAATTCAAAATGGAAAAATGGCTAAAATGAAAAAAAATAGTCCAAGCATTCAAAAAGACATTATTTTATAAAATGGACATATCTCTGAGCTCGTAAATCCAATAAAACTCTTACCTTTTTGGAAAAGTAATTCAAAGATTTACAATTTTTGTGTTTTGACCAAAATTAAATTTTAAGCAAAAAGGGGTCAAAACTGTCATGGACTATTAACAACCGACGATCAACATTGGCCATTGACGGTCAACTGCCAACAACAGATGGACACAACGATCGACGACGGACACAAGGCTAACAGTCGACGGTCATATGATCTGAAATTGAATTTGATGATTCATTGCCATTTTTCAAGAATTACTTCTATAGCTTGAGCCATTATTGAACACTATAAATAGAGACATTAAGAAGAGGTTCAAATAATTCCATTGAGTAACAATTTCTCTATTTCTCTCTTTTACTATTTTTCTAGCCTTATTCTACAATCTTCATATATAAATGTAAAGGCTTTCTTAACTTAAGGGTTGAGTCCAAGATTGTATCTACTATTCGTTCAAAGTGTAACGGTATTTATAACTTAAGGGGTTGTCTCAAGTAGAAAGAAGTAAGCATTCGTGAAACTATCATTTGGTGTAATCATGTGTTGATAAATGAACCTCAAGCAACGCTTGAAAGATGTGGACGTAGGGAATTCAATGAATTTTTGGCCGAATCACTATAAATTCTATTTGTATATCTTTCAATTTAACTCTTTACTTTTTAGTTATATTTTTTTTTAATATTCATGTTTAAAAATTTTAAAGGATTATTTGTCAAAATATTTTTAAGTTCTATTATTATACAATTCACCCCCATTTTGTGTTTGCCAAAGGGAC
>MKEJ01104821.1:0-10809 GCA_001753735.1 Embelia ribes
TAGTCATAAAATTGGATTAAGTTATAATTGGTTGAGATTTTATTTGTACTTGTTTTTTACTTAGACTGATATAAATAGGAACCTGGAGATCATAGTCTTGTTAGTAGTCATATTATTCTTGGGGACCCAAGGACCAAAAATGTATATTGTTTAGACCTTGGAGCCCGAGGACCAATGTATAGATTTTGAGAGCCTGATGACCAAAATTTAGTCATACGAGCAACAAAAACACTCCGCGACCACTTTACGCATATAATTAAGGAGAGCTCGATGGATCCATACCTGTAGTCATTTATTTTTATTGATTCATGTATTATATTTCCTTTATATACATGTTTAGTTGATATTTTTTTAATCAGCATGATTTATATCCCTACTTCGATATATCAATTATTATATAATCATTAATTTGGTAGATTAGACACACATTTATGATCATACCTACTTGGTTGTTTCTCCACTATCTCTTACGTGAAAATGCCAAGCAGAATCACCTGGGACCTTGAATTAGGCCATGCTGAAGCTCATTCGATAATAGACTTATACTTGTATTTCATTTCCCAGACTGTTGTAGGCCATTGGCCAAGATATTTGTATTCGTATTTGTATTTTTGCATGGCCATAAAAGATGATAATAAGACCTTTTTAGATTAGATTTGTAATTCTAAATATTGTTTGGAACTTATTGTATGATAGTATTATTGTTTAGAATATCGGGGCGTTACAAATCTTATCTTCAGTTAGTTTATACCCATCACTGCTGCTTTCTAAATCAGAGGATAAAACGTCCTCTAATATTTTAGAATTACCAATAACAGACACTGTTGTTGATGATATTAGAATATTTTATGGAACTTCAGTATTCATTTCACCGTCAAGCTTAGTTGTAAATGTCATATAGTTGCTTGTGTGCTCATCTTCTTTTTCCTAACTCCCTTTTGAGTCTTCATCACTCCATGTTAAATTCAAAGATTTTTTATTCTTCAAAGTATTATCACACTCAGTTTGAATATGTCCATACCATCGCATTCTCTGTATTGAATTCCTCTATTCTTTGTTTTAAAATCCCATTATTGAAGTTCCCTTTATTATTCTAAACTTTTCTTGAATATTTTGTATTACCAAACTGATTTCTTTTATTTATTTTCTTCAAAATTTTATTGAAGTTCCTTGTCAACAAAGTTAGGGACTCTGCAACCCCATCTTGTTCATCACTACTTTCTTATTGATTTTTCAATTCAACTTGTAAAGAAAGACTTTTTTTCTTTCTTATTTTAATTTATTTTCATCTCAAAAGTCATCAATGATCCTATCAATTCCTCTAACTTCATAGAAACAATTTTTTTTGCTTCATCAATTGAAACAATTTTGTAAGCAAATCATCTAAAGATTTTTCTGACAAGTTTGGAATCAAAATATTTTTCTCCCAAGGCAAAAGCTTAATTGGCAATATTACTTAAACGAAAATTGAAATCTAAGATGCTTTCATATTCTTGCATTTTAAGATTTTAAACATGGTTGTAAGCATTTAAAGCTTTGATAGCTTCACATAAGAGGTTCTTTCATGTACAGTTTCAATTATATTCTAAGTATATTTTGTTGTTTCACAAATAGAGACTAGTTTGAATTGATTTGCATCAACTCCATTGAATATTGCATTAAGAGTTTTAGAGTTGTTATTTGCTAGTTTATCTTCCTATGCAGTACAAGATTCTTTTTATTTCAATGCCTTTTTATTGTCATCATTAGTACTACTAAGATGCATCCATCCTGTCAAAATAGCCCTCCAAACCTTCTCATCAATGGCCTTTATAAAAGCCCTCATTTTAGCCTTCAAGTAAGAATAATTTGTTCTATCAAGCAGATGAGGTCTTGACACAGAAGCACATTCCTTTAGAAATCTATATTTCACAATTCAGACATGTCCCAAAATCTCCAGAAAAGAAGTATTTGTGGCTTGCTTTGATACTACTTTAAAGGTCTAATGTACTATTATTTCACAATTTGTTACAACATAGTTTGCCACAATAGTTAATAGAGCTCATTTTATCTTGCTTATAGCAATACTATAATTCATGAAAAATAGATGAATGAACAAAGAGAATTTTTTACGTGGTTCAGCCAGTACCTACGTCCACGAGGCTACGCCCAGTCAGTAAATAATTCACTAAGTTAAAGATAGCAAGTTACATTCATTAATACGTCTTACACAACCAAAGACTATTTCTCACAATTTTAGCTATAGTGATGAATCTATTTAGTGAATAATTTAGCGAGTACCACTCTACTTTATCCTACTAATAGCAACTACAAGATATAAGATAATGATCTCAATAAACAGATATAATAAATAGACTTACAAAATAAGCATGTTACAGAGATTGTTGCAATACTTTTTAGAATATGAACTACTCCATTACATCAGTAGTATTTTTTAGATAAAAAAGAAGCACTTCAACGGGTTCATATTCCACCATTTATACACCCCACCACATCTGCTTGAATTAATGCTTAAATATCATTGGAAGCAATAGTAGAATCATATATTGATCATACTTGCTATGGGCTTATAAATGAATAAGAAACTTGCCAAACCTAAGAAGTATAAAATGATATACTTCCAAAACTTATATAATTATAGCTTGCATTACCAATAATACTCAAATTATATGGCTCAAAAGATCCATAGAGATATTCCATATAATGAGTATCCAAAAATGTCAATACACGCGTGCTAATATACGCGTGCTAATCTACATGTGACCTTAATAGTTGACATGTTCAATATCACACATTCCGAAATCACCAAGTTGGACCAGTCAAACCTAAGTGTCTCTGACTTTGACTCTTTGTTTCTTCAATCTTTGGCATTCAAACACTTCTCGAACAAACCCGAAGTGCGTTCAACCTTTCACATTAATTACTATGAGTCCCAAAAAAATCCAAATCGTAAAATTTCACTTCGTTTTGGGGTTCGAATTCCTATTTTTCTTCGCTTTTCGCCTATAATGTATAATAAAACAAATAATATAAAATAAAAACCAATACTTTGATATAATGGCACATAAGTACTATAAATATACGATTTTAACACCTTAAATATGTAATTTTTACAATCCAATCATAATTCAACGATGGATTTGGCCTTGCGGTGCTAGAAGCACTCCCCGGGCATGGAGGCACATTTTATATTTTCGGGCACAATTTTAACCTTCCAAATTTTGGAATTAGGCGATAGATGTATGACTCTTAATTATTTATTTTTTATCCTCTCGGCAAAACCATAAAGAAAACATAAGAGACATTAATGAAACAAAGATTCCAAATGTATTACGAAACTAAATTCGCCTTTACTCCCGAATCGAAATTCTTCATCATGAAACTCCTCCCAAAAAATATAGCCAACACTATTAGCCATTTGCAACATTCGATGTAAAGCAATTGCTCTTTTACTTTTACTCTAATTTATCCAAGGTTTCCAAATCCTTTAATTCTTTATTTCGATTCAAATAATTTTGCTTACATTTATATTTTATTAGCTAGCCATTTTTATGCCTAACTCTAACTACATTGCATGAAGATAATTAAATTAAACCATAATTTAATTGCATTATGTATGCATACAAAGTATCACAAAAGTATTCACCAACAGAAACCGTCCTAAAATATGCCAGTTGGCTTTAATCTTGAATTGTATCATAACCGACTGTCTGTGTCGGTAAGCCGTCAAAGCCACACTCATGAATCGAAAATGAAATGGCTGAATGTCATATAAATCGTAACAGGAAAACGAAAATCACAAATAATTTTTTTTTTTACTAAAATATAAAATTTGATACTCCCTCCGTCTCTAAAAGATATGTTCGTTTTCATTTTTCATCTAATCCAATATATACTCCATTTTTTTTATTAGAAATTAAGATAAAAAATAATTTTATTTATTTATTTTTATTTAATATCATATTTTTATATTCCTAAGAAAATCTCTCTTAGTCGTGAAGGTCATTTTTGAAAAATTAATTGAATTTTTTTAACCTTAGCAAGAGTCACTAATCGAATTGGGTAGCTATCAGGTACTACCGTCGTACACGTACGCCCAGGAAATATCAATTGGTTACCGATTGATATCAATTGGACTATTAGGAGATCATGAAACGACGTGTACGGTCATCTCATGGGTCAAATTATTTAAAAATTAATGATCATTTTCATTTGATTTTCTTACACACTGGGCTCGGAAGAAAATTTTAATTTCAATTATTAATATAATATATTTAAAAATTAATTATATTTAAATATTTTTTTTATCATATTAGTGAGTAAAAGAATTGAATATAAATTATAGAGGAGTGTGGTATTACTCTAACTCACATTGTAAAAGTTTATTTTTTGACTTCGAAAAATCAAAAAGTCAGAAAATATACGACTAAAATATTTCTATATTTTCTATTTTTACTTGCTGTCACTTCAATGCACCAAACCCACCGTGGGAGGTCCACCATTAGAGTTTTTCTCTTACATTCTCACATATATTCAGTTGATTAAATAATTACGTGGTAGACATTCTTTTTGGCACCGTATTATTGCCATAGTTTTTGTCAGTGAGACATTTTTTGTCTTATGGTTACTTGTAAAAGTTAATAAATTTTAAACTACATTATGTAGCCTGTCTTACATGTTTTTTGATTTAGCATACTCTAGATCAATAAAAAAAACTTGAATGCTACCGTTATGCAGCTGTATGTAATGTTGTTGAAGTTATTTTATTTTTTGCTTCGCCCTTAAGCCTAAAAACAACATATTATTTTTGGCTCTTGCCAAGATGAGCATTTGACAAATTTTTTTCTTTCTAAATGCAACGATATTCAAACTTATGCTATGCACTAGTAGCACCACCTTGCATCATAGTATCTGAGATAACGTAACACAATACCCATATTTTCTAAACAAAATATTATTGATTTTATGATATTTTTCCTAATTGGAGAAAGGAAAGAATCTCCAAATTTTTAGAATCAACTAATGATTTTTCATATATGTTCCTGTTTACAACAATTTTCCGTTTATGTAAACCATTTGCAACAGCTCTAACTGATTACAACTTACTGGAAATGTAACTAATTGTTGCGTTGGTACCACGTGGACCAATAAGAAGCCTCAACGATGATCTATCTATCCATGCAATGTGTGCCTTCTGAGATTGAATAGCAACCCTGGGATCAATCCTGTGTTAACTTGGATGATTCACATGGTTTCGGTAGCTGCTCAGTTGACCTTTGACAGGGATGCTGAGTGGGCAGGTGAAAAGCCCATCTTGCCCTTTTCTGTTGCCTTGTTCAATCCAACGGTTGCCCACTTTACCACGTGTGCTGATTTCCCCACCGTTCACGACTAAGAAACAATACGTGGCTCACATCGCCACTCTCCACCTGTCCACCAACCCTACCCTCCTTTCATTCAATATTTCGCTAGCTTCAATTTCTCTCTACTAGTTTTTTGGTGCAAAAAAATGAGATCACTTATTTTGGACGCACCACGATCTTGTTTCAAGGGTTCCGTGTAGGATGTAAGTTAGGATATCCAGCGGTCTCTTAGGCAGGTGGCCCTGTACCTAGTACCCATAAGGACACACTCTCCTAGATAAAATGAAAATTCCACACTACGGTTGCCAAGATTCGAACCCTTACTATTTGGCGCAAATTCCTGTCCGAGTAACAACTGAGCTACACCCGTAAGAGCCTCTCTTCTAGTCCTTTAATCTCAGGTTTTTTACATAATCGTTAAGAGTTCCTGTGTAGGAATAGAGTTGACGGACGAAAACAAAATAGTATTTATTACGTGGATAAAGTTGGCGTAAAACTAAAGCATCCCATCCGTTCATCTTGAGTGGTGCTTGATTTAAATTTAACCTTTTCTTTTTGTGAGTGACGTTATTGTGATGTTATGATACGTTTTGCATATTTGTGCCCTTGACTTGGTAGAAAACCAAGTCAATATAATTTTGTTTACAGAATTAATATGTTTTAAAAATAAGTTATTATAAATTAAGAAAAAATTTGCTATAATTATTTTTTAGATAAAAATAAACTTTTAATAATTTGTCCTTAGATTATACTAATTTATTCCGTAAGCATTCTAATTCCTATAAAAAACATTTCACCAACAAGACTTCCGTCTCTATACAAAAATTATTTTTCTTGTCATTTACAAAATTTATTGTATTTTTATGATAAATTAATATAAGTTAAAGATAATACTAGTATTTTTAATTGATATTAGTTGTAATAAATCATCTTTAATGTATGATAATTTTGTTCTCAAAATACCGTAATTTTATTTTAAAAAATTCATGTAAAGTATGAGAAAAAAAAGGTTTCTTGTATTGAAAGCAAATCCGTTATAGGAAGCTCGAATCCTAGTTGTCAAATTTTAGAAAATAATTGGGAGTCCGTGATTAAATTATTTTAATGACAAGACTGAAAAGATTGGTTGGGAAAAAATCGCCAATAATTTTCTTAGCCCATAGAGTAACTTTTCATATCTGTCTTCAGATTTGCTCTTTTGAATTCACTCAAAATCATTAGAGCTTATGCTTAGTAGTTAATTTTAATATACAAGCAAGCCGAACACCAAAATAATAAATTTAAAAAAACAAAACTTGTAATTTTGCTTTAACCCTCCCTATCATGTTTTATGCCCCTTTTTTTTTCCTTTAATGCCCTTCAATCCAACTCTTATTATGACTGATCAACATGGGCAAAATTGTAAATATTTTCTACTCAACTTACCCCACTCCTTTTATCATTGGTTATTAAAGATGAAATCAATTTTTACTTCTAATGCTCTGGCAGCAGTAATAGGCTCTTCAAATCCAATGTAAGCTCCCATTATATTTAAGCTCATAATAAATTAAAACTATCAATTTATTAAAAATTAATTTACTTTGATGGTACTGAAAAAGTTAAAATCACCATCTATCCATTCTAGCCAAGAAGTTGCCGTTTATTTGTTCGGGCCAATGGATTGTCATCTTTTCAATATCAAATGAGCTTTAGAGATCTCATTAATGTGGCCTACAAAATTTTGATTATGGTAAAATTAAATTCTATTCTAGATTTTCTTTTATAAATTTAAGTAAATCATTTTGTACATGTATATTCTCTAGAATCACATACATTTAACATTTTAGGTAGCTTATTGTTACTTCATGTTCCTTGAAGATACGTTCTCGTAGTTCTAGTATTTGATAACTATTTTATGCAATCCTCTTCAAAGTTAAGTTTTATGAAAGGATGAAGCATATGTGTTATCAAACAAACTTGAGATATGAATTTATATAATTTTCAATTTCATAAAATTTCTACCCTTATAGATAACGTGTGTTTACAATTTTAAGAATCAATATAATAATATGATAGAGTGTTCATTATATAATGTTTGCAACCTCAAGAAAATTGGTAACTTAGATTTACTCAGCATATCTTACAGAAACGATGGAGTATTTTTTATTTATTTTTTTTTTCTTGCAAAATAATTTCATCTACTTGAATAAAATTATTATATCCACAAACAATTTATTTCTGAATTTTATTTTAATAGAAACATTACTATTGTTATATTTAAATTTCTTCATTACATCATTTAACTTAATATGATGATAAAAAACATCTTTCTGATTTTGCTTGTCATTTGCTCATGTATAAGATGTTAATGCCAAATTATCATTTATTTATAAGTTCCATTACTATTATGGACATGAAATATAAGCTTCATCCTATTTTTCCATTCCTTTTATTACAAGCTAAATTATTTCATCATATTTGATCCACAATTTTATTATATGATATTGCAAAATTTGTGTAACTTACCAAAGAATGTGTATGTTATACTACAAAAATGTACTCCCTCGTGCATAGCACGTGTAACTCACCTAGTTAGGCTAAAAATGCAACGCTGTAAAGTCCAAAAATTGAAATGAATTTTCAATCTTACATATAAAATGAATGAAAGGCAAACATTTATCATCATCTTATTTCTACCTTTTGTTAACAATTTTATTGTTAGAACTATTTATTTTAAGATATAAATGAATGAAAAGGATTTGCTTATGGTACACTTTCATTGACATTAAAATGGCATCTAAACTTTTTTGTTATGCCGCATATCATAAATTGACTGATATGCAAGTGAAAATTTCTTTAAATAAGCATATCATAATTGAGTTATTTGAAAACAAATTACAAGTGTGCGCTTACCATTCATTGAACTTGTAAGAACCAAATTGGATTGTTCATTTTGACCTCACGAGATCCTCTATTTTAGATCTACTAAAATATAATATTATTCTCAAAATAGTTGAATATTATATATGCACTTATTTATCCTCTTTGAATTGAAGCCTTCAAAGCCTACTGAAATTCTGCTCAATGGAAAATAAAGGATGTAAAGATTTTCAAAATAGTACATTTATCTAGTCAAATTTGAACAACTTGTAATTAAAATAGTTTAGAGTAATGCTATACGCAGTTATATATAATAATTGATTTAATTTGTCTTAGTCAAACAAGAAAAGGTTCTTGAGATAACGTCCAATCAAGCAACAAAATTTAATAAAATAAATAGCGTAAATGAATGGGTGTATTTACTTTGATGATAAAAACTACAATTTTTAGTATAAAAGCAAATACTCGTGGGAGGAAATTATTTGTGGAGATTAAATGGAAACAAAATATTACCATGAACACACATTATCAATTATGTACCTGATAAATGAAAGTATTTCAATTATGTAGCTAATAAAAAATGTAAGTATTTCCGTTAGACCGATCTCCTTGATTTGCATCTCTCAACCTCCAGAAATGTCGGACTTTCGTGAAAATGGGAAATATTACACCTTTCTAATATTTTTTTCAAAAATCAATTAATTATATAATGCCTTTGTAAAGAGGTGTCTTTTGAAATCGCTTGCCGTTTACGCCTAGCTTTCAAAGATTTCATTTTCTTTTTGACCGAGTTATTTCAAAATAAAACCTTTAATTATAAGAATATATATATATATATATAATCTGAGATCCCGAAATGTTTGAAACACTAATAGATCTCCCTGACTCTTGGAGGAGGGGCCGCGCTCGCTCAAGTTTGTAAACGTTACGTACCGGACAACCAACCTTTCCAGCTCATCCCATCGCCATACGACTTCAAATGTAGTTTCCACTGCTTGTTTACTGCCGTAAAATAAAGCCAAAATGGCAAGGGGTAAAAGTGAATATCATGTCAGAACTTTTCCGGGGAAAAAAATTATTACATCGTCCAACATCAATATTAGCATCGCAGATAACACCTTACAATTATTACATAGCTACAATCTAGTTTCATGATAAATTTATCATTTATCAGTTTTGTAATGTGTACATTTCAATGCAGCATTTAGTCGATAATCATTGGCATGATATGATAGTAGAGGATACACCGTCCAATTTTGCGCTATTACGATATGACAAAGCATATCAACGCCGGTAGAAGAGGGGTCGTTCTTCCTCTAGTAGTTTAGTTGACGTTGACCGTCCTACTGACGACAATATGCCAGATCAATCAATGCAGCCGGATGTTGCCCAACTGCAGTCTCCTACGCAACTGCAACATGCAGAGCCACTTCACCGAAAATTAATGAGAAATCTAAAACCAGTTCTTTGCTTTACTGAGGAGCAACGTAGACGATATTTATGATTTATTTCATAATTTATAGTAATGGCAGTCGTGTATATGTATTTTGTTGACATGTGATTTTTTTTTGTTATGTGTATCCATAGTTTTTTTATTTGTTTCATATTATTTGGGTATATGTTAGCTGTTAAAAAAGTGTGAGTTATTTTTTATTATACAATAATTTTTTGTTATTTTTTGGTTTTGAAAATGTTTTGGAGGGGTTTAACTGCTTTTCGCCATTAGCATTGGCAATTTATTAAAAAATAATATATTTTTACAAATATTTCACCATTAGTATTGGCAATTTATTAAAAAAATTAATTTTTTTTCATATTTTGCCATTGATGGTGGCAAATTATATCAATTTTTTTTTCCATTTTTCGCCACTGGTAGTGGTGAATTACAGTTAATATTTTATATATTTTGCCACTACTACTGGCAAATTATAATTTTTTTTTTTAATATTTCGTCACTACCCATGGCGAATTACATACATATTTCACCACTACTAATAGCGAAAAATATTAGAATTTTAAACTTTTGACCATTAGTAATGGCAAATAGTATCGATATACTATTTCTTCAATTTTTTTTATTGCTATACCATTTTTATAAATTTAGGTCCCATGGCCTAAAAAGAAAAAAACCTCCTTTACATAACCTTTTGGAAAAAAATTATTGTATATATAATATATAAGTTCAGCCCTCTAAGTGTTGAATCCTGGTGCCGACATTGAATAGGTTATTACAAAAATACTCCCAACCACACTCAATTTTTAATTTTTAAATTTCTCAAAAAATAAATTTCATAATTACCTAAATAAATAAATTTCAAAATTTTTAAAATGTGTTGGCCTTTCTCTATTTTTTTCAATTATTATCTTCAAAGTAAATAAACTAAGGAAATAAAGTGAAAGATGATTTAGTACTTCCATCGTGTAAATCAAACTTGTATGGCTGGGAGGCATAGTGTAATTCAACTACCTAAGAGCACTTGCAGCAGATTATGTAAAATATATGTTTAGCTATTTTGGATATCCAATTTAGATATTCTGTAAAAAAAGTAATTGCAGCAGATTATCTATTCTAATATCTAAAATAAAT
>MKEJ01104835.1:0-10711 GCA_001753735.1 Embelia ribes
AAAAAATAAAAAATAAAAACATTATAGAAAGACACTTGAAAAAGAATAGATCGAGGGAATAAAGTTTTGTCTGCCACTAGAGGCGAAGAATGTTGAGAATCGAGGTCGTAAAAGTAATATCATGAGCTTCATTCAAAAAAAATTTAATTTTATTTCGCGTTTTGTTTCTACAAAAACTATTTGCTGGGAGTTTCGGATTCATTGAGTCGAGCAATGAAAAACATTTCCCCAACAAAAAGCCGATGTGCTGTGAAACGAGGGGATGCATCGATCAAAATCACTATTTCTACGGTCCTAATACAATGATTTCAATCCGTAAGTATTGTCGACCGGGCTTCCCGTTAGTTATGACTTATTGTATAGTTACTTCTGAATTATAATGTGCAATTAGCAAGATGACGCGTACGTCACAAGTTAATTCACTTAAGGTTATGGGCAAAATTTTCCCTCTCACGATCTCGGAGTAAGTTCACTTTAATTTAACTCCTATAAAATACTAAGATACAATGCAACTAGAGTATTGCTACAACAACATATGACTTTTTTTTGCAAGAAAATGATCAGATGAGGAATAGAGAAAAATGTGAGTCACTCGAGTGTTAGAAAAACCAATCGCTGTAATTCCGTGCAATGAATGCTTAAATGGCTTGGCTCATTCCCGCAGGATAATAAGCGACGGAGGATTGATGTAAACACGCAACATTGAGTTTTTAAGACCCAGTATTTCGACCATCTCTTCAATAAGTCTTCTGTATCAAAGTTATTAAGTAGCTTATGGTTCTCAAGTATAAATAAGATAAACATATCTCCAGAAATTTACATGCTCAATAGTTCCAAACATGATCTCTATCTAACAGTAGCCTCCCCTGCTCGGAAATCCTAGCCCTCCTACTCGGTAATTCTAGTTCTGCCTAATGATGGAGGCCTTCTGAAATAAAAAAATAAGCTCGGCGTCATTCGTACTAATCTCTTTCAGTTCTCTTGATAATTTGGGGCTTAGCTGAGCCGGCCATGTTTTATCTGTTTTTTTTTTTTTTTAATCTCTAATAAGATGGATGAATTACAAGAGCGTGCAAAAATTGGTGAGGTTGACTGTAGATACATGAGCAAGTTGGTCATTTACATCTGTGTCAATGCATGGGCATCTAGTAAAAGCTTATGGACAAGAACTTTCCTAAGAGACCAGGGGGACTCCTGGCATTCTAATGGTTAGTTTTTAACCATTGCATCACGGAATTATTAATTTTAAAATTAAAAAATTAAATTAAGTTAAAATTTTTAAAAAATTTATATATTTAATCATGATCACTAATTTTAAAAGTAATGACCAAAAATGAACGGATAGAAACTATCATCATCCACTGCCAATCAACCCCCTCATTTCTTTCTTAAGGGCTTCTATCATGGATCTATCTTTCAGATTTTTTCCACAGTACTTTATTGGGTGATTCTTAAATTTGTTTTCAGAATCTGTCTTTGTGCTGGGTGATTAAGGACAGGCAGGCAGGCAAGGACCACATTACCTGTTCCAAATTCTTTACACGTATAGCAAAGTCGTAATTAGGTTTGCTTTTTGGGTCACATGTCAGAGACCAAATCCTCAAGATCTATGCTTCTTTTGACATTTGAGATTAAAGAGTCCTATTCTTTAGTATTAAATTTTTAAATTTTTTTATATAAAATAGTTTATTTTGCTTATTATTTCATGCATTCCCAACTTGTTGCAAACCTTTTTGAATTTTGTCGGAAGACTTTACCTATAGTCTAGTGTAGAATTTTATTAAAATATTATTTAGTTTTACTTGTCATTATTGAATCTCAAAATCATCTAAAGTTTGTTCATTTTAAAATCTTGCTTTACAGAATTCTTGTCCACATAAAACTCAATAGAGGAAAGATTTGTATATTTCTATTTGCTCATATGGTGTGGTTGTATAGGTTACAATAGTGATTATATTATAAAAACAAAGCCCATGTTCATCCGAGATAAATCATATGTATATAAATCAGAGTCAATAATATTAAAATATTATAAATCAACACTTTCTGAGATATGAATTTACAATTTGGGGCATTATGTCACGCTAGTTAAGTTACAGATATAAATAAAGAGAATTAAATAAATAAAATTTATTTGAACTAGCTTATTAAATTCTTTAAATTTTATCATTTAACTTATTTCGCATATCAGATTGCAAGATACAACTGCAAAGTTTGATACAATTAAAATTTATAATTTTTTTTAGTAAGGTATCATCAATCCAACGAGTGAATTCTTTCAATTATTAATAAACACTACATAAATAATGTCATCACTCAACTTCCTAAATTTATTGACGCGTAAATAATTTGACTTTCTTGTAAATCCAAATGATAACCATTTCTCGATACATGTCTAAATACTATTACTAGGATTAAGAGGATAAACCTTTCCCATGACCACAATGTTCTAATTGATTAACTTGACAAATCCATATTTAATACACTCAAATTAAGTGTAATAGTACGGGAACTTGAAAATATAACATCCCCTAAGATCAAAATAGACTTACTCAAATCATATTATATAATTTTACTGATGGTATGTCTATTTTTAGCTAAAATTCTATATAAAATATTTATATTTTATGTTAAATCATACCCTACTCAAAACATTATCTACAATATAAAAAAAATAAAAGGACTCATTCCTATTTACTAATGTATAATTCTAAGTAAATATTGGTCACAAAAATTTTTATTAAAATAAATTTACTTCAATATCAATCCTAAAGTCATTATTAGCATTTCTTTTAGTTAACCATAGCATGAGAAATTTAGTCCTTTACCACAATGTCAAATGGGCATTTACAAAAGCTTAGGGACCAGAACTTTCTTAAGAGCTTCTACGAATCTCTCTTGATTTTATTTTTTTTAAACACTACTTTATCGGGTGATTCTTAAATTTGTTTTCAGAATCTGTTTTCTGTTGGGTGATTAAGGACAGTCATGTAAGGACCACACTTATTTGTAATAAAGTCCTTACATCTGTATGGCAAAGTCTTAATTAGGCGTGCTTTTGTGGGTCACATGTCATAGACCAAATCAACAATGGGCTTGTTTGTTACAACTTTCACATAAGTAACACCTTTGTATTTTTTAATTAAAAATAGACATATATTTGGTTCAGTAAAAAAAAAATAATAATAATAATAATATATATATATATGTTTTCGAGGTATAAAAGTATAATGCTGTGAAAGTAAAAAAATTTGGTACTTTTCTTAAAAAAAAATATACTTCTCTTATAATTTACACTTTTACCAACTATTTTTCACTACTTTTAATATAAAAAATTTTATGTTTTCCAATTTTTACCAAATACATTTATCATACTTAGAATTATTACTTAAAAGCATCCTTATCCACCCCCTGACCAAAAAATATATTTTTGTTCTTATAAGATTCAACCAAAGGGACCCAATATTTATGCTTCCTTTGAACTAGAAGGACGCAATTGTTTACAGGACTTTTAGTCCCGAAATTATAAATCCAATTCGGATTATAATAGAAAAAATAAAAGATGTTCGTACTATTAATCCGAATAGATAAGTTGGTAGTGTTTGTTTGCATCTGTACAATGGTTGGACTCATTAGTGAAATTTTACATTTTCCCCAAGTGAAATGAAATCCCAAAGTAAAATTTGTTTGTAGATTTTGTCCAAGGATAACTTTGAATTTTTTACCTTTTACAGTTAAAATTCACAACCCCACAGTTTTTTAAAAGATGATTTGAGTGTGATTTGTTATCCATCCCGGAGTTGTAATCCAGGTGCAAATTGCGTAGTCAAATTCCTCTTTTGTATGGTCCTCACGCATTCATGTCAAATCCGAAGCTCCAAACAAGTCCACTTCTTTAGTATTCATCACTTATTTTTTTGAAAAGAAATTAAGCTAATTTGCTTATTTATTCTCAACTTGTAAGCCCAACAAATGAAAAGATGATAAGTGTTATAAAATGTAAACTATGGAGATTAAAATTGTGATAAACTGAAAAATAAAAGAGAAAGTTAATTACTCTCCATTTTCTCTCTGTTCATTTTACATTCTTCTTGTCTAACACTAACGTTTGCAGAGAAAGAGAGGAAGGGAGAAGATGAGAAGACATCCACTCACAAGAACTCTCCTCGTCCCCATCATTTTCACATAAGTATTAGCCTCCAATTCTTTGGGTTGTTTATACCTGCTTTTGTTTTAATTCATCAAACTATGTTCAAATGATGAATCGATGATAAGAGTGTCGTTATTTATGTGAATTCTATCTAAATTTTGATTATAGATTAGTATTTGGGTGACAAGCCGTAGAGAAGGGGGTTAGGGTTTGAATTTCGAGTTTTTGGCGAGTAATCATTCGTTATCACATAAGGTACGTAGCGAAAAACTAAGTACAATTCTATAGAAAGAATTAGCACAATTTCTTTTTTGGTTGGTGATGAAAATTGTGAAATTATGTTGTTTACAAATTTGATTTTCACCTATCGTTGGGTTGCTATAATTGAGCAACCGTTCGAATGGTGGTATTTACCCGTTCAAATAGCACCACCGTTAGGACAGTAGTGATGAGCCGTTTGAATGGTCTGCTATAGAAAGGGTCAGAACTGAACCTGTATAAGATGGAAGAAGTACTAATGTATTCATGTTTAAACTAAATTAAATAGCAGAAACTGGACGTAAATAGATATTACATGATTGGGAATATGCTAGAAGTAAATGACATCATTAAACTAATAATGTTATTGCATGTCTTACGTATTTGATTGAGCATAGACACGGCTATGATAGAATTATAAAGTATAATTGTATACCCCATATTCTTATGTTGTAAGTAGTTGTTGTTATTAGCACACAGAGGATAGATTCTGCGGTGGTCGTGGAACATGAATGAACGATATTCTGTGGTGGTCATGATACACGAAGGAACGTATATTCGATGACAGTCGTAGCACACGGAGTTGATGTTGGTTGTATCTTGTGAGTATTCATGTCTTGACTCTCAAAAGTGGTCAATGGTCTCGGAAACAATATTTTCCAGTGGTCGGAAGTATGTGGGAGGACTATATATCCCGGTGGTTAGATGTGATGAATGATAGTTGGTTGAGATGTGATTAGTTGTAGTGGAATATTTACAGTTGAATATTGTATAGTAATTTCCTATACATTCATATTATTATCACATGTTACATTTTCATATATTTTTGTTTTCTTTAAAATTGTATATTTGTTTCTGACTCGTGTCAACTTGGTAGGTTTTTCTACTATTATTTTGCATAAAAACGCCAAGCAAAACCAGGGGTTGTGAGGTATGAGAACTGTAGATAGGACAAGTTGAAGCTCACTGGGGATCGTCAGACTTTGTCTTTCATTTAGTTCTTTATTTTCATTTTTCAGCCAGTTATAGGCCTATAAGCCAAGTTGATATAGAATGTGATTTTATTTATTTTGAATAATGATGTATGGCCAGAAAACATGATAATAAGCAATGAACTAAAAATCGGACCGGACCAACCGGTTCAACCGGGAACCGGTACCTAGGCCGGTTTGGTTAACCCTAAAAACCGGATATACTTTGAACCAGTCAAATCGGTTCAATTTTTTTTATTTTATTTTTTTTTTTTTTTGCTGTTGGAGCTGGTTTTGTGCTTGTTTCTTCTCTGTTGCAATGATATGGTAAGGTGATTGGTGTTATCGTTGGAGCAACATGTTTCATGCAAGATGGTCGAAAGTCATGAGAATGGTAAGACAATTGGCATATCGTCGAAGTTATCGTCGGAGTTATTGGTGTTCTTTGGTAAGGCAATAAGTTTAACGTCGAAGTTGAAGATATTCGCTGGTTATGGAGAAGGTTGATGCTAAGGTCAATTGGTGTCATGGTTAACTCTGGATGACTATGTGGTCATGGCGATGAAAGTCACGATTGCGCGATAGAACTTCATGTGATTCGATGGGAGACTTGTTCGAGAAATTATTAGTGGTCAAGTCAAGTGGCATATGGTGATTGTGTGGGATAAAGTTGACATAAGGATCTCTCGATAAAGAGGGATGATCATCTCTAGGTCTTAGAGATGATGGCAAGAGGATCTAATTCGATGTGGAAACATGACACGTAGGTTGACTCGTGGTTGTCGCGGTTCTTTAATGGTGGTGCTTGTTTCGTTGCTCAAATATTTTTGTCAAAGGTTGAGATTGTTATGTGATTGACTCAAAATCCAAGTGCACTCAGAGTTTTAGGGTTAAAATTGAAAACGAAAAATCTTGGGAATACTTTTGGGAGAAACATAAATCAAATTAGAGCTTGGTGTGCAAAACAGCAGCTGATAATTGATCTCCCATGCCCTATATGATTGATCGAAGCTCTGATCCATCGCTCAAGAGCTGTATGATCAATGGGCGAGCCCTGGTCAAATGTGTTTTATTATGTTTGACTCAGGATTAGATGAGAATTTGTTTCCTATCTGAATTAGAAAACTCTTTTAACTATATAAACATGTTTGCGGCTTGTTTATATGTAGGAGAGATAAGAGAATCTTATAAAAAAAAAAGGGTTAAACTTGAGAGGATTTTCTCTATGGGGAGTTTTGCCTAACATTGGAGGGCTCGGTTTCTTCTTCTTCATCTAGATGGGAGTTTGTCATATGGTTGAGAAATGTGTTCTCTTGGGTTCTCATTGTGAAAGATGTGAGAAGTTTCTCGCATATACTAGGTCCCCTTCTTCATAGAAGATATGTGTCTAGTAAGGCTACTTCAAGAAAAATTTCTAGTGTTCATGAGTTTTAAAAATCTTATTGAGATTGAGAGTAGTTTCAATGAAAACATTTTTGGGTAGGGGAAATTATCTCGGGTCAAAATTCCTCGGGTGTTAGGTAATTTTACACGTTTCGAGAATTAAGAATTGTTCATGAAGCGTGGTGGGGATCATTTTATTGTAATTGTAACAATTTATTATAATTAAATAATTAAATGATGTATCCCTAGAGAGTAAGTGAATCTCGTTGAGAAATATCATGTTATTCTTTATTTATTCATGCACATGTGATTGTGATTGTGATTTTACTTGTTTTTATTTTGGTTATGTACATCTACACATTTCATTTCATGTAATGGTTTTTGGAGGAATTAATTGATTGGATCCTAAGTAGTTAGGTGCAGATTGATTTCTAACATAATATTCTAACATGATGGTTGTTGTCAAAGTCAATACTGAGAGACATATAAATGAATCACATGTTTTTACATATTCGTCAATGAATCGTCACAGATGTACCCTACTCGATCATAAATAAATTAATGAAAATCTTATTGGAGTATCTGGTGTAAGAGTTTCTCTAAAAAATAATATGAAAAAAAATAAAATATTGTATTTAAATTTATATATTTTGTGAATATTATTTTTTTTCGTTATTATTATTATTTTTTGTCATAAATTACTACACCAAACAGATAAGAGACAAGGAAATGTGAACCTAAAGCTTACATTCTAATTTAACATGCAAATTGAAGGGGAAAAGATGGAGGCCCGAAATTCCAACAGCTTCATCCGATGTAGAAAATTAGAGAGAAGGAATCAATTTTCGGTATCATGTCAACATCAGCAAGAAGCGCTAAGTCATGGATACAGTTCACACAGCGGAAGAAGATTGTCTTTTAACGCTTTTATGAAAGTGATATATTTTTTAGTTATAAAAATATAATTTTTTAAATAATATTATAAATTATTTTTAAAATTTTTTACTACAAAATTCTCTATTTGTAGCTAAAAAATAATATCACATCCATACAGTTATAAAAATAGGGTCAGAGACTCCTTTCCTCCTGCACCTACTTAGATTATTTCCACGTGCACATTCACCGACCTCGTGACAAAAATATAATCTATAGTAAATCATTTGTGATATATTGAGTATGCATTAATAAAGATAAAACATCAATAAATTATATTCTCAATAAGAGATTCTCATTAGGATATTTTGTTATAGCTTACTCATACATACGAGAAACATGTACACAGTTTGAATAAAGGCATATAATATGTCATATCATAGTGCATGTATTAGCTTTCCATTCCAACAGAGTCCAGATGTTGCCAACTGTCGAACTAATGATAAATTTGGTGACACAAAACAAAGAAAACAATCAGCCGCAGTTGTTTTATTATCAGTCAAATAATTTGATATTTTTTCTTGTATTGAACTTTGTAGGTGTAAATAGGCCCTTAATTATGAATTTCCTGATCTAATATCTGAACTGATGTTTTTGGTCTTTTTTTCAACTAATTTGTTTCTCTAGGCCTAAAATTCCAAGTCTACACCCCCTATTTAAGCTCAGACTTGTCTTCAACTTTCATAGACGACTAGTAAGTTTAGAAAGGATTCAAGAATAATTCCAACGATGAATAACAATGAGATTAATGATCTCGTCACTAAGCTACAAGCATTGCTCCCACATTCGAGTTCAATTAGCACAAGGGTAAGTCCAACGCTTCGGATGATACAAATGATATTATATGCTCTGATATCATGTGAACTTGCAAATATTTATTTGATTAAGTTGTTAAAGAAAGGGTTAGTATCAGATTTATTATGTTCAAACTTGTTATTCGATAAGATTAATGATTAATGTTTTATGTAGGGATCGGCATCAAATATTTTGAAAGAGATATGTGCTTACATCAAGAAGCTGCAAGAAGAGGTGGAGGATCTTAGCACGAAGCTTTCTCAGCTACTCGGTTCCAATGACATAGATGCCGATGTATTGACAAGTCTTCTCCAGCAATAGACTCTATCGCATTATATTTATATAGTACCATTAAACTTTTTTGAACCTTCTATCAAACTTATAAACTTAAAAATTTAAGAAACTTGTGGCAGCTTTCAAGATTGTGCAAGCGCGAGAATTATATTCCTTTCAAACTAGTTCCATATTTGGCTTAAGCAGATCTCGTCTTCCAGAAAACTCGTAGTCACTTCTTATTTTCTTTCTAGTTTTTTGAACTAGCTCCACATAGAGTGACATTTTTTCTTATAAACTAGAGTGCAACATGTGCAATGTGCAAAATGTATCTATTATATTCTTTTTTGTATCGTAATCATTATAATTATTCTATTAATAATTTTTTCTTTTGATATGAAATCTTGTATTTATTTATTTTTTCAGTCATTTATAAGATCGGATTTGATAGGATTTAAATTATGATATTATTTTTACAAAAATTTAATATGTATTTAGTTTAGTTTTAGGTATTTGAAAAATCTTATTAGGATAATATTTCAAAAAAATAATATTAATTAGGATAATATTTTAAAAATATATGAAGAATCTTAGATTGATAGGAATCAATTTATAAAAATAATTATTTTCTAAAAATATTTTGATTATTTAATATCATTTTAATAATTTTATTATAATAAGTTAATTTATAGTTATGCAAAGATATATATATATGTCTTAGGTTATAGGTGATCTAATAGGGAATTTAATTTTAATAATTTTTATTATTGTACGTTGATATATATATTTATATAATTAATTCTAATCATTTATGTTATGGTTAGCTTTATTGTTTTAAAATCCTTATTTAATGCGACATGTATCAAGTAATTGCGACAACAAATATCGCGATTAGAACGAAAATAGTTGGAGGAGATAACTTTTATATACATAATAAGATATTAATAAATGATTAAACAGTAAACAAAACCATAAATATGCAATTTTTTCATCTATAAAAGCAATAAATAATATAAGAGAAAAAAGAGAGAAATTGTAATGTTTCTTCAAATTAAGAATACAAAATCAATAATTTTGGCATACAGTAATATTCTTCCCAAAAATAAATAAATAAAAATGATCACTTAATTGCTCTAATCAGTGTTGATATATAAAAGGAAAATACCAACTTTCTTGAACCATCAAACATAACATATGTTCTAGTATAAAATTTTCATATTCATTCTCCTATTTAATAACACATAATTATATAACAAAAGTGAAAAGATGTAAAAAAAATGAAAGAAATTGCGGAAAAAAATAAATAAATACATACGTAAATTTGAAAATTTTTGAATATTGAAATAAGTTTTGCCGTAATCAAAATTTATTTGTCCTCATTCTACAATTTCTTTGGAGACAAAACTCATTAATTGAAAAGATACCCAATAATATCCCCCAAAAGCAATAAAGCGGCTTATTAGTTCCTTGTCCTTATTTGATTGTCTCTTTTCACCTTTCTAACCTTTGAAGAAATTGGCAGGTAATATTAATTTATACCAACTTCCAGTTTTCTAATACTATAATTGATGAAAAAAGTTATTAAGAAACTAAATATAATGTTTATGATTTTGCTATTATGATTATGAAGTGCTCATAAAATACAGGAGTAATTTGATGGCCTTGAGAAAATAGAAAGGAATGAAATAAGGGTGAAGAATTTTATTTTTCTAGTAGGGAGGTAAAATATAGAAAATTTTAGGGGTGAGCATTTTTTCAGTATCGGTGCTAAAAGTAAATAAGCTGTTCGGTTTGGTTTTTAAATTTAAAAAAAATCGTTTCATTCAGGTTATCAGTTTGGTTTACGGTTTGAGATATATTGATTCAAACTGAACCGATATATAAAATTACCAAAGTACCCCTACTGTAACCCTAACGCCCTCACCGCATATTCAACCTCACCCTCTCC
>MKEJ01104836.1:0-11313 GCA_001753735.1 Embelia ribes
TTTGTATTTTTTCAAAAAATATCTATTACTATATTCTTATTCAAAGGAGGAGGTAACACTACCTAAGTAGATTATTACATCTTCTATGTGTTTTGATAAGTATTGGGTACTTATTTGATCGTATAAGCTGCTTTACATAATATTATTCGGACTCAAATGAAGCATTTTAAATTTCATGATATTAAAATAAGTTATTTTTCCAGTGGGCATTAGAGGAAATTTGCTATATATGTAAATCAAACTGAAATTATATGGATCTAGTATTATCTATCTTATATATATGGGCAAAACTCACTTCTAATATAAAGTCAATAACTAGCTGTTGAAACTAAATTCAAAATTTATAAAGAAAAACAATACTTGGTGATTGTAATGTTTTATTATCTAGATTAATATTACAGATTAAGGATGTGCCATAGAATTTTCAAACTAATCTACAAATTTTATTATTAATTAGAACTAAAAATTAGTTGTTTTTTTATACAAATCGCGGGCACATGTTAATTATTTTGCGGCCTTCGTTTCCAATACTCGATCCGAAAGCCGCTTATGAGAAGATTTCATAGTACTAGGCAATCGCAAAAAGAAAAAATAAATTTTATTTAATCTCTTTTTCTCTCAACGCATAAATTAATTTATATAGAATATTTTCACACAGTTGAATATTAAAAACCTGCCCCCATAGTAAGTATCGGTAAATGGTATGAAGACCCAATTTTATATGAGTCCAAAATATGATCCGGAAATTTAATTTGAGGTTTTTTGTTGAAAATTAATTTTATTGAGACTTCTAATCTAAAAGCTCATTTTTTTAATTTTTGATCGGTACCTATAATAAAACCATCACAAAGTATCTCGAAAAAAATCTAAAATATTTCTTTAATTACTGTATTATATTTATATACACAGATTTTCTAGATCCATTTTCCAATAACTTTGTCACAATGTTACATCATTTTTGTTATAAAGCTCTTCGTTTTTTTTTTTTTTCTGAAAGGTATATGGCACATTTCATATTGCAAAATTTTAATGCACATTTTATATTTACTATTGTTCCAGAAGTTTTTGCATATAGGTTGGTCTGTAGGCCCATCATAAGTAACTATAATGGGCTTTTACTTGAGTGTTTTTCCACATACACAGTGAGCCCAAGTTTCCCCAAACCTAAAGATTTTTCTTAATCATCTTCTAATAAAATAAGATAAAATAAAATAAAAATAATCACTTTACTATCAAAATTTGTCTATCATTTTTCACCTTCACTTTTTCTCATTTATACATTTCCATCTTCTAAAATTTTGCTTCACTCATGCATTTGCGTTTGCTATTGCGCTTCGGCTTCATTGCTATCGATCTTATGTGGAAAATATTACCATAGAATAATACATCGAGCAAATTACGCATAGCTTCGCCTTCATTTTCGTTGGTTTAGAAATGAGTCGAGCCTATGCCAAAAGAAGCCCAACAAAATGCAAATCCTATATATATATATATATAAACATAATTTTCGTAATAACCCCAGATATAATGATGGATCATACTTACTTACAATAAACTATAATCTTCTATCATCTTTTTTAGTCTAATAATAACAAGTAAATTGGGCAAAGCAATACACTCTCGCATAACACAATATCTAAAAATTAGGATATAATTCTCAGCTATGTGACACAGCTCTACGGTGAAACTTGGAGTTATCCCTCGAAGAATCCTTCAAAACCTCGGCGTATTTTGCCAATTTAGACCTTGCCTCGGTGAATCCTGAAGTCCCATCAACCTGATTTTCCGCCGCATCACCACCTTCCCTTCCGAAAACCAAGCTTTTGTAAACACGAGGCAACCCTATATCACTATTTCTCCTTCTATGCTCCAACTCTTTCAGCTGTTCCGTTTTAACGCCCTTCAAATATTTCTCGGAACCAATAGATAATCTCCTCGTTCTGTTGTCATCGAAATTTATTTCGGAAACAATTAACGGAGAATCACGAAGGCCTATTTCCAAACACGAACTCCGGTTTTCATGATGATTATTGTGATTGTTTTCATCTTCTCCCCTCAATAACCTCCTAAGCTTGCTAAAGATCCTCCTTTTGCTAGAAGTATCGGTTTTGTTAGCAGACGAGTGGTCGGTAGACGATTCATCATCGAACTCCCCATTATCCGAGTGATTAGAATGAGATAATTGGGAAAACGACCATTGATCGAAATCCGAGTCCGTTACGTGTCTTCCCCTTTCTTCGAGGCCTTGTTTGTTTGCGTACTCCATTATGAGATGTTTCGCTTTCTGCTCGGATTCGGGGCTAAGGGTTTTGCTCAAATCCCGTGAACTTGTTTTCCCCGGTTCGGGCTGATAGTTCCTCAGCTCGTAGCGTAAACAAGCGTTTATCCAACGGAGATAAACCAATTCTTCTATGTCCGCGCACCAACTTGACTGGAGTTGCTCGACTTGTTTCGACAATTCTTCATTTTGTTTTCTCAAATTGTCGTTATCTTCGTTCAATGCTTCAACCTACACGAAACTTTCTTAGAAAGGCAGGCTGTACCCGTAACAACACGAGAGATCAACTCTATTTTATTACCCGTTTATCCAGCAGTTTTTTCTATACGAGAGACCTAGAAAACAGAATTAACTCCAAAAAAATTTGTTGAGAAAAAACTGTCACTTGTTTGATGAGTTTTACCATTCGAAAGACTAAATTTTTAACAATCGAAGAGTTAAAGAGTTTGATCGCCACGTTTGAAGGACCATGTTATAAATTCATCTGAAGTTGCGCCAGGTGTGTACAAACTCATATGTATCAACGTTTATATACTCAAGGTGCTATATCAAGGAAAAAATCGAACGCATAAGACACTACCAGGTTTGGTTTTTGTACACATTGTATACATTTTGTTTTTTGGTAAGTGTACACATTGTATGCATAAATCTTTTGTTCTTGTTTCATGATGTCAAAATATGGTTTACTCGAAAAAAGAGGAAAATGATGCACGTACAGGCAATCATGTAGCGGAACTGGACAAAAACCTATATTGTTAGATTATGTGCGTTCAATCAATCTTTCGGGGAAAAATCAGCGGATATAAGTATTCTTAAGTCTCTATACATGATTTTCTATACGTATTCAGTACTAAAAAATTTAGTATGATTATAAGGAATCAATAAACGTCTAAAGAACAAATTAAGGGACCGCAATCGAACATACCTTGTGATCTTCTTGAAGAGAAGTTGCTAGAATTTGAGCTTTTTTTAACTTATAAGCCAACTCTAAATTCTCAACCCGCAAATTATTATTACATTTCCTCCATTCTTCGCCTTCCTCTTCCAATTCCTTAATCCTTTGCAGCTTCGATTCGACACTCGTATCACCCGAAACGGCTTCTAGTTCTTGTTCCCGCATCTTTTTGACTCTTTCTTGAAGGCTCAGTAATTGTTTCTTATTCTGTTCGGTTTCAGCCTTGAGTTTCCTCTTCAAAAGATCTATTGTTTCTTTCGCAGCTTCAAGCTCAGAAATTGTTTTCGTATGATCGACAACTTGTGCTTTCAGTTTCCTATTTTCTCCTTGTAAGGCCTCGATTTTGAGATTGAAAAGCTTAGCCTCGGTGTTGTGTATTTTCACTCGATTTTGAAGCTCTGTAATAGTGCTCTCTTGCGCTTTGAGACCATAATACTTTAGCAACTCGATCTCAAGGGTGCTCACTCTATTTTGGAGAAATCCGACCTTATTATTCAGCTTCTCGATCTCTTCCTCGTATTCCTCTCTTTTCATACGTTTAAGTTCAGATTCGTACGTATAAAGAGGTTCCAAATCTTTCTCGGGACTGATATAAGCCCTCGGGTTAGCCATACTGAAATCCTTTACAATCTCTTCGAATTCTGGCAAGAGGGTCCGATCTTTGTCTCCATTATGCAAATAACTGTTAGAGATCGGACTAAAATTTTCCTGCAGGAATAGAACTAAAATTGTAGCAAAAACGAGAATCTCGAAAAACAAAAACTATTGGACACAAAAGAAGAATATTTCCTATCAGCGGTAGCCTAGGCGTTTGGGTGAGGCGAGATCAAGAACCATTATATGGTTCAAGGCAAGCGACCTCACTAAGGTGCTTCCTAGGTGAGCGCCTTGAGCTAAGACGCTAGCACCTAAGGCAATAAGGCGAGCATCATCATGCTATTTTTCTAAAGTTACGTTTTAATTTTGTAAAAAATGTTCTTTTTATGACAAGTAAAATTATTATAGCACTCATTATTACTTAGCAAATAAAGCATCGTTAGTATAAAAAGGCCAAACATAATGCATCATAAAGCTACAACCAATTTCTCACAACTTACAAGAAAACCGATATATTGAATAGGGATGCTCATTTCGCCCGCGCAGGCTGCCGCGGCCCATCCTCATGGGCCGGTGGGCTGTGCGCACTTGCAAGTTGCGGGTCTGCAGGCTTTTTAAAAAAAATATAAGGCCCATACCCGGCCACACCCATATGTTTGCGGGTGTAGCATGGGTGCAAGCCGCCCCGCCCCTCAGCAAGCCAACTAACCTATATTGTTAGTTAACTAACTCAAAAACTACAGAGGCAATCGACTCACCTCGGTAGTTAGTCAATTGTCTTCCACATTTTATAAAGGCCACAATTAATTAGTCATAAATCTAATAATCGAAGAAATTTACCTATAAGGTCAATCGACTGCCTATGTAACTGTGAAATGCGGGGCGGGCTGGCGGGGCAGACCTGGCTCTTGGGCCCATGCCCGCTCCGCACCTGCAGTGAGTGAGGCAGGTGTGGGATGGGTTGCGGGCCGAGCGTAGGCCAAATAAACACTCCTAACTCCGAGATACATCACAAAAATACGAATTAAGGGGATTATGCAATATATAGTACCAAAAAGAAAATTAATTAGCGCCTCTGCATTATATAGGTGAGGGTCTAGATTGGTGCTTCACGCCTCAGATGATTAGAGGCCGTGCTGCGTTAAGGGCGATTAGCTCTCTTTGGCCTAGTCCCGAACTACAACCAATTTTTTCACAACTGAGGTTTTAAAGTTTTACAAATTTGAGATTTAAACAAACTAAGAAATTAACCCAAGGAATTTAATTATTAAAAACCAACAATCTACTGCAAGTTTCGAGTAGAAAATTTGTTCATAAAATCTGCCTAAAACTATTATGATCACTTACTGGAAATAAATAATAATTCAACAAATCTTACTTGGTTCTGTGAATTATCAAAAGTATCATCCTTTACAAGAGTTTTTATACCTTCTGAATCAACTTGACTGCCAAAACCTGGGAATAAAAATTTAAATAACAATAAGTAAAAAAAGACCACCAACACAAATTTCATGATCAATAATCAATAAAACACAAAAGAATGTTCAAAGACATTAGTTAACTACCCAAATAAATTTTAAAAAAAAAAATGTCATGATGAATAAAAAGAACACAACAAAGTACAGAAACCCAAATAAAAACCCAAATAAATAAAAATACAACAGAAACTTCATGATCAATAAAAACAGACCCAAAAAAGTCCAAAATTACCTTAGTATAAAAAAATAAATAAGAAAAACAACAAAATTTCATGACCAATGGAAAAACCCAAAAAAAAGTCCAAAAACCGTAATAAAAAAACAAATAAATATTAAAACAAAAACAGAAAAATTTTATGTTCAATACAAAAACCCCAAAACCCTATTAAAAACACAAATATACAAAAAAAAAAAAAAAACAACAAAAAAATATCGAAATACCCTAGGGAAAAACCAAACAAGTAAAGGAAAGTTCACAATAAACAAAATCATGATCAACACAAAAACCCCAAAAAAGTCCAAAAACCCAAAAAAAAAAAAAAAAAAAAAAAAAAACCCACAAAATTTCATGATCAAAAGGGTACAAAAAATCTAATTACAAGAATCCAAGTAAATAAAAAAACAGAGGAATACATAAGATAGAAATTTAACCTGAAGGGGAAGGAGAAAAAGAAGGGTTCATCTTTTTAGGTCTGAAAAAAAAGTAAAAAATCCCGCCAATAGAAATAGCTACAGCCACACCAAATTTGAACAGCAAGGGGTTTGTATCTCTCTTCTCTCTCACCATAATAAATACATACGTACATATATACAGAGGAATTTACTCCATATCATGGGTCATCTTCATCATCCTCCATCTAAAAAAACAGAGTAAATTGAATGACCCACGTCAGAAAAATGATCAATCAACAGAACCCAAAAGGGGAATCGAATAATTGTAGAGAGAGGGAGTAAAATTTAATATTATTTGATAAAGAGTGTAAAGGTTTAAAGAGAACAGAACAGAACAGAGAGAGAGAGAGAGAGAGAGACGGAGAGAGAGAGAGAGAGAGAGAGAGAGAGAGCGCCTTGGGTTTGCGAGGGTTTTGAAATATTTTTATTTTCAATTTTCTTTGCAATGAGTTCATGCTTGCTACCGGGGGGAGAGACGGGGAGCAACCCAATTTCCCCGAAAAAACTAAAAAATAAAAATAAATAAGTAACTTAAATCCGAACCAAATTTGAATTAGACTAAAATTCAAACCCGAATTATTCGAACCAAACCCGAATTATATATTTAAACCCGAATCCGAATTACCCAAATTCTCAAATTTTAAAAAAAATAAAATTCAAATTTGGATCAGAATTTCGAATAATTCAGATCGAATACTTGAATTTCAAATTCGGGCACCCGAATTTTGCTCTTCCCTACTTACTACTCAAATATTTTTATTTAATAAATAACTCAATTATGAATTTGATTAAGGATTCAGACCCACTTAATTAATAAATTTATATATTTATATTTTCTTATTATAGGTGTTAATTTATGTAAATAATCATAAACCGTCCATACTTAATATAATAAATTAAGAAAAAATTATCATATTACTTTAATTATGTTTTTTTTATGTAACTTTATTCTTTCAAATTTCTAAAATTGAGCTGAAAAACTATACAACATAATTATTTGATTTATTCGCTAGTATATGATTATTGGTTGACTATTCTATGAGGATTTTAATATAATAACATTTATTTTAATATTTAATCGATAAATAACAAGTAGTATCTAACTATCAACATAAAGAAACTAAAATGTTAATGAATAGGCTCGGTTCGATTCGGATTCATATGAGCCGAGCCTGAAAAAAAAATTATGTATAGTTAAATAAACGAGTCGAACCTGAATACACTCTCTAAACAAGCAAGTCGAGTCTGAATAGGCCAAGGCTTGGCCCGCCCAATTGCAGCCGTAGGCATAATGTTGCACTCAGTAAGACTCGCCATGGCTCCAATTTTGTATCAATAAATTTATGTATTGATGCATTTGTACATGAACAAGATGACATGAACGAAAAATTTCGGACTCAATCGTATAATATTAAACTCAACTATGATAATTAGATTTAAACTAAAAACTCTTAATTAGATAGGTATCTAAATTAATTTTACAACTTAATACCATTATATGATTGTTGTGAAATAGTTTTCAAATTTGTACATGAATACTATTAACATAATGTGGTAAAACAAAATAGCAAAATTGTTCTTTATATACGTAGATGTAGACATTGATATAGAAAATATAAAACTAGAGTCCGTATTGAACCAATATGTTTATTGATGATATCTTTGCATAACATTTGGCTTAATGGAACTCTCGTTTTTTTTTTTTATGGATTTGCGTTTATCATATCATGTTATGAATTTCTTAATCCAATCTCTTGGTGTTATGCACCAATGCATTGAAGTTGCTTTTGTTTTAGATGCAATGTTCAAAACTAGTGAGCCCCAAAAAATATAAACCATCAAATAACTTGGACTAGTGCATATTCGATGCATACATCATATCGCAACATGCATACAAATACCTGTAGAATTAGTAAAATCCACTTAACTTTGCATGCATGAACTGTAACCCATGCATGCAAACCCACTCAAAACACTTGTCGCAATCCTTAGTCGCAAAGCACGCATATGCGTGCTTGTGCCGATATGTATTGTGTCGTGCCGAATTGAGTTGGGTAGTAAAAACTGCCCACACTTGTGTGGTTGATGTCACTTCCCATAAACCCATATGCACGAATCACCATACATAATCTTACTACCCGCTCGTAGCCGTGCAAATGAAAGATTAACATAACAAATTCAACAATTTAAAAAGCAATTATAGATATAGAGTAGGTGGATAAAAGAAAGAAAGTTAAGGTTTTTCTCAATTTATAGTTTTTTTTTTTCTTCAAAGCTAAGGAGCTAATTAAATCTAGGTGAAATCTCAAATTTTATCTTAAAGGCCTTAATTATTTTGTCTCCCTTATATTATTTTGAAGCTGAAGACTATTATGGATTATTATCTTAGTTCTTTCACCTTTATTTCATTTTTAGTTTTTCTTCTTGTTTTTTTTTTTCTTTTGAATTTTCAACAACTATCGATTCATATTTTCAAGCATTTGAATTTTCAACAATTAATTGATCTAAGTATGTAAATGTACTTTTTAACTTGAAATTATATATATTTTTTATTTTAAAATTAATTAAGCAAGTCCGGTCTTATTGACGAGTGTGCCGAAAATTATTCAAATTCAGCTTATTTATTTAAAGAGGCTAATTATTTTTATTAGTATCAAAATGGTTTACAAATGCCGGTCAATATGGATTTAAATTCTATAATGATTCTGTACATAATTTAATTTGTATAAATTTATGCTAAATAAATTTTGAAAATTGTTATCACGATCTTTATAAATTATTTAAATTTATCAAACTAATCATTTTGGAATATATATATATATATATTTTTAAAAAATTTGTAATAACAATACAAAGTGCAGAAAACAGCTTAGAATTTCAATCCCGTGAGGTCAACCTTTGGCGGTATCATCGCCAACCATTTTAAAAAGGCGTAACTTCAATTTCACATAACGTCCGTTTCTGTTTCTTTTGTCGGGTTCGTTTCGTTTTTGACCAATAATACACCCCTCCTCCTCTCTCTCTTTATATATATATATATATATATATATATATATATATCCTCACATTAGAATCAACATCAATCTCCGCCGCACCTCCGCCGCCGCAAATCGCCTCAATTAGAACATGCCTCTAATTCGACGGAGGAAATCTCCTGAAAACGAAAACGAAAACAAACACGACACCGACGAAACCAAAAAACCAGAATCAACCGACGAAAAATCGAAAGCTAAGGAACAGAGAGGTAACAAGAAGAGAGGAGGAGGTTCGTGGTCGTGTATAGACAGCTGCTGTTGGTTCGTAGGTGTAATATGCGTGACGTGGTGGGTCCTTCTCTTCCTCTACAACGCCATGCCCGCCTCCTTCCCCCAATTCGTCACCCAGGCCATCAACGGTCCGCTCCCCGACCCGCCTGGGATCAAGCTCCGCAAGGAGGGGCTCAAAGCCAAGCACCCGGTTGTTTTCGTGCCCGGGATTGTCACGGGCGGACTCGAGTTCTGGGAGGGCCACCAGTGCGCCGAGGGGCTGTTCCGGAAGCGGCTATGGGGCGGGACTTTTGGGGAAGTTTACAAGAGGTATTGAGAATTAGGGGTTTATTTTGCTTAAACTTTGGATTTCGTTTGGCTGTGCAACTGTTTAAATTGAGCTTATTTGTTGTGCTGGGGTTTAATAAAGTTGGATTTTTTTTCTTTAAAGCTGCAACCAAAGGAAGGTATCACTAGTTAGAGTTTGTTTGGTTACACCTCTTAAGATCAAACCATTCTGCTTGATGCTGGAAAGTTACAACTAAACGAAGCGCAAGAGTATTTGGATTATTTTTCTTAGGGAGTTGGTGTTAGTCTTATTGTTTAGGTTATGTTTTAATCATCATCAAAGGTAACTTTTATTAAGAATTTGGTTGACGATTTGGATTGTGATATAAAGGCACTCTCGTGAGTGCTCGTAAAAGGCTTTCTATCCTAAATTTTAAGTGCACAAGAGTTATTGTGAATTAGGGATTTATTTGGTTACACCTTCTAAGATCAAGCTAAACTTTTATATGCTTAAAAGCCGGATTTTGTTTGGCTGTGCAACTTTTTAACCCAGCTTATTTGTTGTTTTGGGGTCTAATAAAGTTGGATTCTTTATCTTTAAAGCTGCAACCAATTGAATCCCTGGGAGTATCTGGTTGTTTTGCTCAAGGACTTGTTGTTTATCTGATGTTTAGGTTATGTTTTTAATCACTATTGAAGTTTGAAAGTACTTTATTATGAATTTGGGCTATAAGTTTGTGGATTTGGATTGTGATATAAGGGCACTTTCATGAGTTCTCCACATAGCTCCCTATCCTAAATTTTAGGGATTAAATTCAAGGATGCGTTCCCCTACTTGCACCCAAATGCTGTTAAGTGTTTTACAACATATAAGGCTTGCTACAATACTCCCCTTGAATTAGGTCTATTGTTCATGCCCGGTTCTATTTTTGGGTGAATAGAGATCTAGTTTGTATATTCTCCGTATTTCAACCTTTATTTCAGAGTTCGAGGGAATTGATTGAAATCCTGCATAAACAGGTTTAGATTTTACGTCATGGTTCACCTCACATTTCGAGTCACGAAGTTATCTTTTAGAATTTTGAGCTGATATGCCTAATACCATTAGCACATTATAGGTTCATATCTGGGGATTGAGAACTATTGATTAGGGACTTGTTATTTGTTTCTATGTATTACGTTCTGTTGCACCATTGCAGCTAATTCTAGGACATAACTGTGAAAACATTTTCATTACCCGGAACATTAATCTGTTCTGTTATAACATCTTCGTCATCACTAATAGAACCAAGATTTGATTAGCAGTGAGATTTTGAATGGCCATAGCAAATGATGCATCATGGCACTGTGAACTTGTGTGCAAGAGGTCATTGGGTAGTAGATCTTGTTACAGGCTGGCTATTGGCAAAAAAATAAACATTAGATAGTTTATGTGCTACATAATACATCAGTAATAAACTCAACTCTGATGCTTTATGTATATACTAGTTTGTAGTCCGTGTGATGCACGGATTAATTTTAATTTCTTTTTGTATATTATAATATATTTGAATTTTAATAAATAATTAAATATGCAATAAATCCTAAAGCTTTTCATCCCCATTGAACATAATCTTTTTTATTTTATTTTTCACTTTAGCTAATTTTGAGAAAATATTAAACACTTAAAAAGTTCTACTATGGGGTTTTTTTTTTTTTTTTTAATTTCCCATTGGTTTTACTTTAATACCACCTTTCAATAATTTTGTATATATTATATGTATATTTTGTTTTTCATTGGCTTTATATTAATTTAATTAC
>MKEJ01104838.1:0-11875 GCA_001753735.1 Embelia ribes
ACATAGAATAAAAATTTATTGGCTTAGTTATTGAAAAGAAAAACTCAAATACGGTACGATATAGTTAAACAAATAAATCCAGTCCCCTAATTTTGATGATACTCTATATGCAATGCATACATACATACATACATACATACATACATATATATATATATATATATATATATATATATATATATTCAGTCCCCTCTTTGTTCTCTTGATCTATCACAAAAACAAAATAACACAACATTTTAATTTTCCAAAAATTTTAAAAAAAAAAAAACAACAAAAAGAACACAATAGTCGTTTGGTTATATCTTAAAAGTATAAAAGTATATTTTTTTGTCGAAGGTAGAAAAATATATTTTTAATTAATACTTATAAGTATTGTACGTGTGTTTGATAAAAATTGAAAAAAATATACTTTTTTATATTGGAAATTGTAAAAAGTAGTTAGTAATAAAATAAAATATGAAACAAAGTATATTTTTTTTGCAAAAAGTAACTTAATTTTTACTTCTGCAAACACATAATTTTGGTACTTTTATATAAAAATATTTTACTTTTATTGATATATATAAATAATATATTTTATTTATTACTTACGAGTACAGAAGTTACTAACAAAAGAAAGGAAATTTTTAAAACTCTCCATTTGAGAAGCCCGTCCGTCCGGTACTCCGGACCTTTTTGTTGCTACGATACAATGAAAATTTCAATATATATTTTATTTATTAATTATTATTAGAAATATGAGAATTCAAAAATATAAAAGGCCAACATAGCCATTTTACATTTTGAAAATTTCGTTAAATATTATTTTAAGTTCTTACAGTTTGAAAATTACTTTTCAAAATCTGACATCAAACATGTTATGGCATACTAAAATTGAGTAATGCAAAAATTTGAAACGCTAATTTGAAGAATTAAAAACAAAACTGCTAACCAAACCGAGCATATTTTTTTGTGTTTTTCTGGTTCTGTGAAACAGTTAGACTCAAGTTGGACCAACTTTTAATAAATTAAGAAACTAGAAATTTATCCCGTGGGCATAACTCAGTTGGTATTCGGGCTACAGATTACTTCCAAGTATGCAGGTTCGAGCCCTGGCAGCTGCAGTATGAAATTTTCATCCCCCTTATGGGAGTGGGTCCTTATAGGCACTAGGCATTGGACTTCATGCTTAGGAGGCCGCTGAATCTAAGATGCTGAGATACAGGGGCCGCTCCCAAGCAACTAGAAATTTAGCAGTCAAATATTGGATAAAGAAGGGTCCAAACATTTGCATGATTATAAAGCCAACCGTCACTTTTATTATTAATAAAAATAATTGATATATCAACTCTCTCTTATTAGAAAAGGAATGCATATTTATAATTTTGTTTTTATTTTGCTAGCTAGCAGAATATTAGAAAAAGAACGGAGGGAGTAACCGGTTGCCTTCTCTCATGGTTTTCTTTCTTTGTTGCATCTAAGAAGTAAAAAACCATGTTTTTTGATAGAGGTGAAAATTTTTGTTTTTAAATTCTACTTATAAGTATTATAGTATTTTCAACAGAAGTAAGTAAAAATATATATATAATTTTTTGTTTTAATATTCAAAATTAGTTCAAAGTAGTATAGATTAGAGAAAATTGCGTGCTCTTTCTTTTTCTCATAACTTAATATTATAAATTGCATGGCGAACGCATACAGTCTCATACATGCACTATATAGGCCACGTGACCTATGGATCAGTATTCAGATATACCCGATTCGAATTATCCGAATCCGAATTACCAGAAAAAAAAATGAGATTTCTGAACCTAAATTATCCAAACCCGAAATTCCCGAACCCGAATTAGAAACAAGAAACCCGAACCTGAACCGAACCCGAATTAGACTAAAACCCAAATTACCCGAATTAGCCGATTACCTAAACTGAACCCGAATTATATACATAAAACGATGTCATTTCTTATATATATATAATATAAAACGACATTGTTTCATTATTCAAGTAATTCGGATAATTACACGAATTACCTGAACCCGAATCCTAATCACCCTAATTACCCAAATTTTTGAAAAAAAACTCCGAACCGGAACCCGAATTTCAGGTAATTTGGGTAGGGTGTCCTAATTTCGGATTCGAGAATCCGAATTTTGCTCTCCCCTACTGTGCCCTTGTCAATATATACTTGACGAATAAATACAATTCCCAAATAATTATTTGTTTAACTCAACTTTTTTAAAAAAAAATTAGATTGTATTAATCGTTGAATTTTTCACCACTTTGAAATAAATTTGAAATTAGGAACATACATGCCTCTATATTGTAACTTACAAAAAAGAAAAGCGGACCTATAATTATGAGATGAAAATAGTATTTTGGTTTAAATAAACTGAAAGCTTTAATTTATATGCATCTAATTTTTTTTTAAATAAAAAATTAACTTTTTTTTTTTTTTTTTTAAATTGGAATCAAACCAACCCTTGCTCTATCCTTGTCCACAAACTCGGAAGGTTACTTGTAGCTATCTAATAATAGCGGAGTTTTAGCCTATACAATTTGTTAAAAGACTAAATTATAATTGACTTGCTTTTAAAACTTAATTAGTCGATGACTCTAGCTGGGGCATATCTCAAATGGCAGCGAATTTACACCTTTAATGGTAACTATGGATATATGAGAAAAAAACAAAAACAAAATGTGATTCAGATTTTTCCATTGCAGTTTTGCAAGGGAGGGTGGTGTGTGATTAAAAAAAATTTGAGATGGGTGGGAGGTAAAATACAGGCCACAAAAGCAAATTCTTGTAATAAAAAATTGTCAGGATATAATTCTGTAACTTATATTTTGTCTCTTATTCCGATTCTATGTTTTTTGGGATCAGACACCACCCTCCCGTTTTGCATAGGGTAATACTAGCGAACAGCACCAAAGTGAACTACGAGTCGTTCATTTCGAGTGCTTGCAAATAGTTATTTAACTTTCCAAGTATTCATCGAGTATAAATAGATCCACCACATCCCTAGTTTTTGAGCAAATGTAGATGCACGAAGTGTTAGTAGAATTCACGATAACCTCCATGCCATAGCATCGGTGGCGAAACCTCGATGTATAAGTGTAAAAATATATATAACTATTTCAGTACACAAATTTTGTTCGCATTAAGCGATCTGAAAAACATAATGTACGCAATTTTAAATTTTTTTCTCAAAATATATTTTTTTATTACAAACCTGATGTTCTTGTAGCAGTGAAAACGTGCATTACACTAAATTATAGAAATATTTAAATTAGACTATGCCACCAATATTAGTTTTGAAAATGGCTCAAATAAAACAGCGTTAGTACTAAGATTCAACAGAATTTTCGCTGTTAATATATATTTATAAATACACACACACACACACACATATATATATATGAGAAATATCCTGTTTTTCGTGGAACTATGAAATACACCCATCTGTTCCGGTGCAATGTGAGCCACCTCACTTGATTTAAACCGAAGAGTTAAAATTACACTCTCAGACCATCTCATTTATTTGGCCTTTTCTTTTTCCCTCTCCAATCTTTTTTTTTACACATCATGCCAATCTCTCTCCTCCCTTATATGTTTATTTATTTATATTTTTTTAATAGGGAAATAATTAATGGCAACTAATCAATTTGCCACGTATTGCCTATGTGGCGATTATGTAATTGGGTGAGGTGGCAATGTAGCTGGCAACCGTTGTAACCGGTTGCAATGAAAAAAAATAAAAATTTGAAAATAAAAATTGAAACTGCGCTATCTCTGCGTTGCTCTGTCTGTTGTGTTCGTTGCAATGCCTCTCTCTCTTTCTCTTTCTCTTTCTCTTCGAGTTGCTTTGGTACGCATTCAATCTGTTCGCGGCGGCGCGTGTCTCTCTCTCTCTCTCCCCTTCGCAGCTATCTCTCCATCGGCGGCAAACCCTCGCAATCTTTGGTCCGCGACTTTCTTTGTCCTACCCAACTGCAAAACCTCGCCCCTCCGCGCACCGGTGGCTCTCTTTGGTTCGCGGTCCCCTACCTAGCGCCGCCGTCTCACCCCTCAGCGCTGTTTTTTCTGAGAATTACAATGTGTTAAGTTTTAATCTGTATATATATAACTATTAATCTGTTTATCTATTTTGGGTATTGTTGAACGCTAGTCCTAATTTTAGTTTTATGTTCTTATAATTGGAATATTATCTGAAATTGAATGTTCATGTCTTTTTGTTGTATGCATTATTTTGGTAATATTTTTACAGCTCAAAATTTTAAATGCTACAATTCGAAATGACCTAGTTGTGCATAACTATTGTTTTGGCGAATATCTAATTTTTGGAGACTAATAATGGTTCTGGGGGTAAATACATAATGAAATGTTCAACTTAGTCTTTATAATGTCTCTGTCTGAATGACTTTGCACAATTTGGGAAATATTATTAATTTTTTCCAATTACCCTAATTTGCAATTGATAATATAATTTTGGACTGGTAAGATTATTCGAAAGTTATACTGGAATCCTCTAGTTGTATGTGAAAGATTGGACAAGAAACCAAAGTTTTTAGCAAGACCTGGTGTGTTTGGTTCTTTCAATTGACATCAATTGAGTTTATATAATATGATGTGCAGGTTGTGTTAAAGAAGAAGGAAATGGTGAGGCTGAAATCGACCGCAAAGAGATATAAGGCAGTAAGATTTATACCTTTATAGAAATTAAATCGTGTTTAGGCATGCTAAAGAGAAGTTTGTTTCGAATTGGCTTTCTTGATTTTTGTAGGTTTAATTTAACTTGTATTCTATTGATTATAAAAGTTTATATTTTTGGAGTTAAAAACTGTTGGGAAATGAATGACGTTTCAAATTCTTATATTTTATTACCCTTATTCTATTGGAATGGTAAAAGGAGAATAACAAGTTTCTTCTCGTGGTGCTTTGAATCATTATTGATGAACTTTTGATTTTTTTTTCATGGGATTAAGTAGAAGTTGATATTTAGTTACGTGTTGAATTTGAATTTTTGGTTTGGCATTTACATAATGAGGTTATGTTTGATTTAATATTGCAGAATGTATATGTTGAACCTGCGACGAATCTTGGTGATAAAATGCCTTTGGAACGATTTATAAATAAAGTCAAGGTACATGTAATCCCGAGCATTTGTGAGTTGTATTCTAACATTATGTTAGCGGTAACTACAAAAATTTATCCACAGAGAAATGAAACTATTAGAAATCCTATTATTTTCATCTTGGTATGATTTTCACTGATGAAAGAATATGAAACCAATAGAAATTTATTTAAAGGTCTCTAACATTGAGGGAATATTTTGAGTAGCAAGTCTCAATTTCTATTTTAAAAGCATTGAAATGCCTTTCCTCAAAAAATAACCAAACTAGATATTTACAATTTTTTAAATTGAGTTATCTCAAAGGATGTTCTTAAATTTTCATAAATGATCATTGGAAAACAATTTCTTAGGCTTTATTCTTTTTATGTATGTGCTACAATTTAATGAACTAGTATTAAAAAGTATTTGTTTGCATAAGCGAAAGGCAATTATTAGAAGAATAACCAAACTAGTCATTTACATTTTTTGTAATTGAGATATCTAGAAGTATGTTCTTAGATTTTCATCAATGATCATTGTATAGTATTCTATTTGGAGTTTGGGTATTTACAATTGTATGAAAAATTTAAGGTATTTAGATGATATTTGTTCTTATTAATTACATATATGATTTAAATTGAATTGTAAAATTTGTAAATTGCAGAGTAAGTCCAGAACAAAAAAAAAGAAAGAGAAAGTAAAGAGAAAGTATTAGATGAAGAGTATTATGGAAGGGGAAGAAGTGATGGAAGAAGTAGAAAAAGAAAAAGAAGAAGAAGAGATGGAAGAAGAACGAGAAGAAGAAGAAGAATTAGAAAAAGAAAAAGAAAATGGCAAGGAAAAAGAGTCGTGAACTATTATAATTCGCACCTCCATAGGAGCTTTTGCGAGTATAATAAAAATTTTGAAAAAAAAACAATGCAAAGTAGTAAGGAAGATGGGTTTTGGAGGCTTATTAAAGATGAAGTTCCATTGTTTGAATCGTGAATTTACTACTTGGTTGGTAGAGAACTTCGACGTAAAAAGTCGATACCTTTAAGTAAATGACGAGGAGTTGAAGATTACCTCCAGGCACTTGAAGAGGATATTGAGGCTTGATTGTGTAAGAGATGATATTCCCCTAGAGGGTAGTAAGAAAGTTGTAGATCGTGCAAGGGCTAAATATAAGTTTGAAGAGAAAGAAGATAGGAAAGTTTCTTTGAAATCAATGGAAGTTGCCTTGATGAACATTAAATCTAGCAGAGTGTGTTTTAGGATGTACTTTGGTATGTATTTGATTGGTTGGATTCTTTGTATGATGTCATCTACGACTACTAATATATCATTTCTTCATTCGCTTTTTCACAAGGGTAGCCAATTAAATTGGTTAAAATATGTTCTTAGCTGTCTAGTTGAAGGGATTTTGGAGTTTAAAGAAGGAAAAAATATTGCAACGGTTGTGTTTTATTCCTAGTGGTATACCTTTCATTTTTTCTCTTAAATTTTACTTACGCGTTTGTTGTTTACATGTATATATAATTTTTTTGGGTCTTTGAAGATCTTAGAGTCCACTTATATTACCTCTTTTTTGTAGCTATTCTATTATCATTATTTTACAATCCCTAACAGAAAGGAAGAAAGACCGACTTACGATGATCCTATTATTGTCCATTTGGATAGTTCTATGATAAAACGGACAATTTCGTATCTAAGTCGGCATCTGTACAGGAAGCGCGGGAAAGTGGTAGATAATTCTCTGTCACCATCCTTCGAACTTGACTATTTTGATAACCTAAGTTTACTGCCACGATTGTTGAGTATACTTATTTTTAGACAATTTATTGTTAACATTTCTTGTTTGACTGAAAGCAAAAGAATGAAATAGTGCATTTTTTTATAGAAACACTTACAGTTTATTTCCGATTTTTTATGGTTGGTCATTTTCATACGTCGTGCATTTTATATAGAAATACCAATTGTTTTCCAATCATTGAGGAGAATCTAAGTTTCTTTTATCTTTCTTAGGAATGAATGACTTTTTCCCGAAATGAATGTAAGAAAGATGCAATGGTCCGTGTATACGAAAATATTTCTAGATTATTAGACGGTTTGGTGTCGTTACACGATCAAGTGCGGAAAATTGAGGAGGAGTTAAGAGAATTAAAAAAATTGTCCATAGAAAGTAATAAAATATTTTTAAAGACGAAACAGGTATGCATGAAAAACAAAGTGATGATGCAGTCCATTGGTGGTGTGGTGGAGCAATTATGTTCATCATTTGAAATGTTTGCGAAAAAATTTGAGGTATGCAATGAGGGGGTTAGGGAAAGAACCTGATGTGAAATGGACGGGGGATTTTTTGGCTGATGTGGCTGTGCAGGATAAGAGAGAAGAGGAAGTTGTTGATATGAATGTGGACAGGTTTAACACCCCTTTTGAGTGTACCGCTTTCAAAGAAAAAGGAGATGCATGTGGGAAGAATGCTTCTAAGAAAAGGAAGGTGGACTCTGTGCTCATTCCAATTGACAGTGTTAAGTTGAGGAGAATACTTGGTTTTCATTATCTTGACAAACTTGTCAAGATAACGGATAGAAGTCAAGGTACAAAGAAACGGGTAGTAAAACTAAGTGTTTATAAGAGGCCGCCATACAAGAGCTACAACAAACAAAGGGCAAAGGTATATTTTAACACTTTATAGTCTACATATTTTGTATGAATAAAAAATATACACTTTCACATTGTAAGAAACCATCACTTTGAGTAAAAAAATAATATTTTGGTCGAAAATTTAGTTTTGGTCCAATTGAATTAAATTTTTTGATGTTTGCTATTTCTAATTTTTTAGGCAAAGGTTGCTAAAGTGGTAGATCGTGTATCAAAGATCGAGGAGATGGTATGAATATTCACCGTTCTTTGTATAGATTACCAGTTTTGTTATAACTGACTAATAAGTTTTGTTTTTGTTTGCCCGTCAACAGTTAGCTAGATCCTCGAGTGTAAGCAAGCCACTAAAAAACTTCATCCAAATTGAGAGTGAAGAAAATACTATCAACTCGGTGAATGAGCTCTTCAGTTCTAATAAGTTCGTAGATAAGTGCTTGACTTCTATACCGGAGGTTTTGGATACTTGCATCTACCATTACCTAACTAAAGGGGAAGATGACAAGTATTTCATATTCTCACTGTGATTATTGTGTTATGTATACGTCATAGTGCATGTTTTTTAACTTGAATGATGATAAAATTGTACTTTATAGTAAGATTTTAATTAGTTTGGGGGCATTTATCACTTGAATCGGCTTGATACAAAGACATTGGCACCAGGTAAATAGGTAGGTAGTGGGGTCATTAACATGGTATGCAAAAAAATGGTGCTTCACATGAAACGTCAATATGTAGATGGAACACATCCCACTTGGTACCTTTCGCTTTATGTTTAGGTGAGTTCAACTGACACAACCCATCTTATTTATTTTTTTTATTGAATCTTGTTTTTTGCCCCACAAGTATTTGATTGCTAGTATTTTGGAGTTCAAACTGTAAGCTTAGCAAAGTTTTTAATCGCATTTATATGTTCTGTGTAAATAAAAAAATATCACGTTGCCAAGGATGTAAGGATGCAATTGTTAGACCATGTTGTCGATACATACTTTCGCCCAGGTATCTACGTGGGTTCGATAAGGTTTTTCCAACACATAAGTACTCTAATATTGTACTTACGTATTTATGACATTACCCTTGTTTGGTAAATAATTTTGAAATTACCATATTTTGCTAAATATTGTAACTGTTGATCATATATTGGTTAATAACTCATTTGTTTGCTTATTTAGGAAATGAATTTATTGTTATGCAGATTTTGTTGCCAGTTTATCACAATCGTAACCACTGGTGTCTATGTGTTGTATACTTTGTGGCTAAAAAGGCTTATATTGTTGACTCCTTAACGGGCATATAGAAGGTGAAGATTGATGAAGCAAAAAGATTGGTTAGTATTGATTAACTTATCCACTACAGAATCTTTTAATGGTTCCTGCTCGAATACCTAGATTTTATGACTTGTGTAAATACCAACATGGCGATTACTTATTTGTATACCTGAATTGATTACTTAATTGTTTTCCCTCGATTAAAATTTCTCGATCATGCGTTAGCAAAGTACGACAAATTGTATGAACATGTGTTATCATCAATCACACCTAGTTTCTTGGACAATGCTGCAAAGCAAAATAACTAGGACAATTGCGACATCTTTGTGGCCCAACACTTGTTGATGGGAAATGTTGATTTGCTATTCCAGCTGAAGGTGAGTTGGTTGAATTTCGTTTCTCGTTTTCATTTGTTCAACTCATTCAACTTGGTAAATAACCCGATTTTATGAATATGTACCTTGTAGGAGAAAAGTTATTGACTTAAATTCCGTCTATATGTTCAGATTGATGTGGAGAATGATAGATGATACGTGGCTTCCAACTATTCTATGATCCGTCAAATGAAAAAAGACATGCTGTAGAAACCAAGGTGTATGGGCATGAGTAAAACAACTCGTGAAAGCTCTTTCAGAATTAACAATTTAACCCTATATTAGAGTTCAAGGTGTAGGGGTTGAAAATATGGAGAATGGTGCAAATGTTCTTAGGTTTTGTAACTAAAGTTAGTCGGTTGTTTGTCTTTTTCAAGACATTTATAGTTTTATTAATCAATAATGTAGGATAATTATGTTACTTTTATGTTATTGAATAGTAGGTTTAATGCATTTGTCATCATCTTGTTGTGTGAATGTTCTGTCTGAATGTATTTCCCCTTAACATATGACCATTGTGTCTAAATTGGCTCAATTTTCGCCAGTTGAAAGTTGGGATTGTTGACAGTTTAGTTCCAAGGAGCAACATCCAGTACATATTGACTTTCAACACTCAGGCAATCTGACTAACAACACGCATAAAATGTCGACATATGGGTCTGTCGACAGTCGACAGTTGAGTTCCAGTTAGCATCACCTATTTCAGTATGACTATCAACACCCAACCATTCCAACTGCCGACACCCATAAACCATAAACATCTGGGTTTGTTAACAGTCGACAGTGGATATGTAGATTCAAAACTTCTGTATTGTGTTCTTCATACCACCTCGATTGTACTCGAAACTTGGTCTTAAATCACAATACTCAAGGAATAAAGAAAACTACATAAATTTGAGCATAAAATATATTAAGGACCCTCGTTCAATTATTATCAAACTCATTATTAAAATAAAAACTTAACACGATTGCGAACACTATAAGATTAAGTGCACGATTGAGTGTATAACAATAAGTTTGAGACCAGATAGTCGGGGCACTTTTAACCTACTAAATAAAGAAAACATGTAGAATGAGTACTTTTAACTCAAAAATATTGAAAATCAAAAGCCCCAAATGAGCACAATATGAATATCAGAAGTCAAGTCACAAACATAACTTAATATAAAACACACTAACTTAAAACATAAAAATACACAATTTCAAACAAGTAGCAGACCTAGCACATAAGAGTTCAACATAAACTGAAGGTCATAATCTTGAAAACTAAGTCATACCTAAAGCCAAGTAGTTCAAGCACACAAAATAAAACAAAGACAAATAAGAGTTTAGAGATTACATAGAACTGTTATACTTTTTAACTCTCAACATCAACTAAAATAATAAGATAGAAGGATACATAAAAAAAACTGCGACCTACTCTTCATCACTAGAAACAATGAACTTGTCATTATTGCCAATCTTTCTTCATAATCGAATAGATCGGTTCGAGGCCTAGTCTCATCCGAATACTTATATAAGTAAGCATTTTGTTTAAACAAGGTCTTGCGAGCCTTTTTAGCCATTTGGAGGCGTCAGAAGATTTTGAAAGTTGCTTTCTTCATGTACTCAAACATTATTTTCATCATCGATTTTTTCTTATTTTGCCCCAAAAATTTACCCTCGTCACCTCTAAAAGTCAAGACATCCAATGAATGGGGTATTTCCAAAGAAAAAACATGCTCACTTCGAGCCCTTTTTCTTCCCCTCGAGGTTTTCCCGCTTACCTGTGTGCCTTTACGAGCTTTGCCTTTCCTTGCTATATCAGCAACTTCGATGTCATAAATCCTTTGAAACACCATAGGATCATTACTAAATGGATCAATATTAGCCCCAACAACCACTTTTCTATCACAAACCCATTCTTTCTTCTTCTCGTTAAAAGTCATCCAAACTTGGCAAATCGATTTGGTGGTGAAGCCTTAGCCTTGAGGTATGACAGCCGTTTCACCTGAATAATCAACCTCCGTATCCTTAAAAAAAAGTGTAGGCACCATGCCATATGGAAGCTTCCCTCACTTTGGCTCACTTTCCATAAACCTCAAAATCATGTCAGTGGTATCGAGTGGGATCTTCTTTTTGAGAGCATAGAGAAGAAATCCCGACAAATTTGAAACTACATCTTTTCCACCCTTAGTGGACGAATGCTCTTGATAATAAGAGTTTGCATGATTTTCTCTTAAAATTTTAAAAGTGAGGCATGTGGAAACGTATCATTTGGAATTAAAATACCGAGCTTAAAAAGATCTTTCCCAACTTCCTCATGTGTAGCCCTTACCAACGAGTCCCAATGAACCCCCGTATGATACATCTTCCAATTTTTAGTATTATCTTTCAAACCAAATAGTTTTACCAAATCGGTAACACCATAATGCAAATCTTTCCCTTTCACAGGAGATCACAACTCTATTGAATTTCCTTACAAGTCTCTAGTAATGTCCAAATTTGTTAAGAATATCTTAA
>MKEJ01104848.1:0-14300 GCA_001753735.1 Embelia ribes
AAATATGTATGCAAATATATATATCTATATATACGTATAAAATATGTATATATATGTAAGTATTATATATAAAAATAAATATATTTATAAATATAAATATTATATATATTACATGTATTATATAGATAACTGTATTTTAGATAATCTGTTGTAGAAAGGAATTGTATTTTAGATATTTTTATTTTAAATAATTTGTTATTGGGAGTAGTTGAATATATAATCTGTAAAATACAAATAATGATTTTCATGTTGTAAAATAGATAATCTGTATTGATAAGCTGGTGCAAGTACTTTAATAAGAATAGGATCTTTCATCCATCTTAAATGATTCCCAAAGTGTCACTGCATTAGAGAAATAAGTGGCTACAAGCATATAAGTTTGTAGCTATATATAGATAATGTTTTAATATTTAAATTAAAATATTAAAAATTCAATGATTCAAAATATATTAGTTACATGGCATGAATTAAAAATATGAAAATCATATGCCCAAAATAAAGTCTGCATGTGGCTATAAAAGCACGGGTCCGTTGCCAAGTCAATTGCATTATTGTGTCCTACATGGGAGGATTGTCAATGGAAAATTAATTCCAGATGAATTAATTTGTATGGCATTGATCGGTCAAAACACAAAAAACATTTAACTTGGGTATCACTTTTTGGGTGGGCTATTTTAATTAATTTGTGTGGTAGGTATTGCCAAATTTCCAAACGACATTAATTAAATTGACTATATTCCTAACAACTTTTTCTCATTTACTTTTGAAGTCAAAACCAAACAACTTAGAGAATCATATGGCCCTGTGTTCCATACAAATTGATGGAAAACTTTCAAATATTACAAATTCCAATAGACTGGCAAAAATAGTGTAGAAAAACTAGAATCCGTCAAAGTATTTGTTGTAGCGGTATTACTAAAATAAACAAAAAGTTGGAAAATAACTAAAATTTCTATATTAAGCCATGATACCTTTTTATTAAAAAAAAAAAATGTGAATCGCTCAAAACATACCAGAGAATAATATGCCCGATTCAATTTTGAGAGAGAAGATGTATCTAGAAGGTCAAATTATTTTTAATTAATCAGAATAAAATCTATCTTTATATATTTTTTATTTTATATATTTTTTAATTTTGTTGGGGGGATGTGGGGGTGGGGGAAGAAACATGTAGCAGCTAGGTTATGTAATCACAATTTTCAATAGTGGGTTTTGCCTTTCCTCAATGTTTTTAAATAAAACATGAATTAAATTTTAAGTACTATTTTTGGGCACATCTATTTACTAAAACTTAAACTTAAATATGTGGAATCGAAAATTAGAAGTGTGATGAAGACGAGTGAATAAAGAAAAACCGCATGATACTAAAACGAAACAGAAAAACCACATGATAATGAAATGAAACAAAAAACAAATAAGATGTTGAGTTTTTTTGGAGCTAATGGATCCTTTAGTTCTAGGTGATGGGTTGGTATAACAATTATTTGTGAAAAATCCCTATACTATACCGAGGGTGACTAGACTTTTAATAATACTCGAGAGGAGCATATCTTTATGTATTCTTATATAAAGACCGATTTGTCAAGAGTACAAAAAAAAATCACTTTGAATTGTTGATTATACATGATGAAAAAATTTTGACCTTTAACCAATATTATTGACAATTCCACTTCATAGATTGCATTCATAGATTGCATACATATTGATTTTAAGAAGATCATGAATTAAAAATATGATATTTATATTGGGTGATCCAACATCAATAACAGAGAACATGGACAATGTCACAATATAGTCTACTAGTTAATTTATCATCCATTAAAACATTTCTAGGATGAATATGTAATATATATCCTTGCTTGATGCCTCTTTTCTTGCTCACCACACTTCTATTCATACATTTAAAACTTTCTAAATCGTTATAAATACTAAATAGTTGAATAATGACATATGATATTTGACAGATATTATAATCACAATATTCTAATTATTAAGCTAATGGATAGTACTTTTATCAATCTTACTAGTATTATATATATAAAAAAATGATATCTACTACTTTAAATTTCAGCCCTATTCTTTTCTTTTTCTCAACTGATCAAAAGCTAAATTTTAATTCAACTCAATATAACCCAACAACCTCATGTCCAATCCTATTCCTATGCAAGTCAAAAAAAAAAAAAAAAATTCATAATTTAATAAAGGCTGAATCTATTAGTTGCACCAATATTACTTTTTATTTTTGACAATATTTTTAAAGTAATTAAGCAAGTATAAGTCCAAGACAAGGCTTCCGTTCCTTTGAGTAAATTATAGAAATGGTTCTCATCATTTTAAAAAAATCTATATCATCCCATACTTTTGGTTGCAATATTATCCGTTCCTATAGTTGCAATATCAGTTCATCCCTAAGTGATTTTATTACTCTCAAAAATAGTTTGTTGTGGAAATGAATTAATTAAGAATAAATGATCCACTTAAAACATGTTTTTAACTTATCATATATATTTAGTTATAGAGATAAGTTGACAAAATAATATATTTAAAAGATGCCTTAAATGGAATATATTAACCTATTTTCAGTTAGAATACTTCCGAGAAATTATAGTTGTTATTTTAATTACTTATAATATTATTATAAAATAATTATAATTATAAGGGCAAATTGAAGTGGGCAAAAAATATATGGATAAGTTAGAAAGAGACTAAAATTATAAAAGATAAATTAAAAAGATAAGAGAAAAAAAAATAAGAATTAAATAATAGGAGCAACTTAAAAATAATAAAAATATAAGTTGGCAAAACTATATTTTTAGAAAAACGATTACAACTTGACAAGTTATTTCTATTCAAGATAATATAATAATACTAATAATAAAAAGTTTAATTATAATTAATTGGCACCCTACCCTTGTGTATTTCGTGAGCGTAGCCCTTGGAGGGCCCCATCTATACAAAGAACCTTCTCCCTTTCTCCGCCGCCTCCACTTCTATACTCAGTCCCCACTCTCTCTCTCTCTCTCTCTCTCTATCTCTCTCTCGCTCTAAATGTGCATTCTCTTCTAGCTGCCCCCACAGGAAAACAAAAAATTAATTAACAAAATCGAGTTTAAACTGGCGATCGATAATCAAGAATCTGATGAAATTAAGCCCCATCACAGGCCAAACATGGTATGCTAACAATTTTAATTATCCAAATTGTCTTTTCTTTTATGATTCCTTTCTTTTTCTCATTTTCCCTTATTGGCACTGGGTTTTGGTAACTGGTAGGTACTCTGTTTTCGTCAAATAGTACCCTATTTTTTGCTTATTGAAATTATGTGTTTGCTAATTACTAGTCTGCCTCTGTTTTCAATGGTTGGTGGTATCAGTTAAAATTATATTCCATATTGGGAATTGATAGTATTTACTTGCCCGTTGACGTGTCGAGTAGAATTTGTAATTGTGATTGGGTTTTGGATGTATTGCATTGGTGACTAGATTTAAGATTTTAAATGTCACGTCAGCAGGTGGGAAAATTGGGTAGATCGAAACTAGCATTGCTCATAAAAAAGTTATATTCTGGCTTCACTCGTTTACGCGCACTTGTTGGGCTATGGATTGAATTTTGTCGGCCCATGAGTGATTTATATCCCGCACTGAAAATTGGTCGTTTTGATATGTTGCTTTGATAGTTTGTGTTCTTGCTGATTGGTACTATGATGTTTCTAATTTGTGCTCTAATTTTGCCAATTGGCGAGCTTTTAATGCTATTGGCACTCTGTTTCGCCAATAGGTGCTTAATTTTCCACTTAAATTTAGTCTTTTTTGCTGATTAGTACTCTGACCTCGATAAGTGGTATTTGTTCTTTCTAATTAGTAACATGATTTTTGTAATTTGTGGTCTTTTTGGATAATTGTTTCTTTCTTTCGCCCATAGGTGATTAATTTTCGTCTAAATGGTGCTCTGTTTTTGCTAATTTGTGTATCGTATATGCTAATTAATATTCAGAATCTGCGAATTATTGCTCAGTTTTTTCCAATTGGTGCTTACGTTTCCTCAAAATCGTACTATTTTAGCTTATTTGTGTGTTATATATGCTAATTAATATTCTTAATATCCAAATTAGTACTTATTTTGCTTATTGGTGCTTTAATTTCCCCAAGTGGTACACTTTTTTTCCTAAATTGTGTGATGTTTATGCTAATTAATTATCTGAATTTACAGACTCGTAAACTATTTCACCAATTGGTGCTTACTTTGAATTAATGTGTGATTTATGCTAATAATATTCTGAATTTGCAAATTATTTGCTTACTCTGTTTTCAAAACTTAGCAGTGTGTTTCTTTTGCAGGGTCCCGAAGAGGAAGAGAACAGGTGGCCACCATGGCTAAAGCCTCTGCTTCGAGAGAACTTCTTCGTAACGTGCAAATTGCACGCCGATTCTCACAAGAGCGAGTGCAATATGTATTGCTTGGATTGTGCCAACGGCGCTCTCTGCTCTGTCTGTCTCGGCCACCACAAAGGCCACCGTGTGATACAGGTTTTGTATCCATATACACCTCATTTGCTAAATCCAAGTCATGTCTCCGTGTTTGTTCACGTATTGCACCTGGGTTTTGCTTATTTTGTCGTGTTGAATTTTTTTTTTTTTTGACAGTTGTGTCTACTCTGTTTATTACCCTTTTAGCAATTTTTGGGGGTTTATGTGGTTTTATTATTATTTTTTTATATGTTCCCTTAAGAACATTGTGTTTTTAATTGTTTCACCCCTCCTTTTATTTCTCATACTTTTTAGCAATCTTTGGGGCTTGATTGGTGTTTACTTTTTTTTTATTGGTTTATTTATTTATTTAGTTGCGATTTCCCTATTGTTGAACTCGATTAATCTTTGTTCTGTCCTCATGATGCAATTGGATTTTTCCTTCTTCCTTTTTTTTTTTTATTGATATTAATATCGTATAAATTTATGTTTTTGGACAGATAAGGAGATCATCATACCATGATGTGATTAGGGTTTCCGAGATTCAGAAATACTTGGACATCTCATCGGTGCAAACTTACGTGATCAACAGTGCAAAAGTCGTGTTCTTGAACGAACGGCCACAGCCTAGGCCAGGCAAAGGAGTAACCAACACCTGCGAAGTATGCGAACGCAGCCTCCTCGACTCTTTTCGATTCTGCTCTCTTGGTTGCAAGGTACATGGCACGCGATGACATGTCGGTTTATTATTTCTTCTTTTTCTCTCCATTTTTCATGGATTTTAGCAATTGTCGTTTGTGCCACTTTTTATAGGGTTATGCTCTAGGGTTGGTGGACCTTCATGGCTTTTAAATCTACTTTTGCAATATGGAAACATGGACATCAAATTTTGATAAATGGCATTTTTATTGAATTTGCACAGAGAAAAGCCTTGCAACTTATTTGGTCATTGGCTTTTTTATTGATTAAAGTAGTCAAAAAGTTCCTTATTATTAGAGTTTCACATCATCTTTCACCAACATTTAAGCATTGATTCGTAGTCCCAAAGGTTTTGAGCTTTTCTGTCTCACCATCAATATTACAAATTGTACAATGTAAATAATGTCAATAAATTTCATCCATCATAGTGTGTTTTTTTTTTTTTTTTTCATTTTGGTAATGTTACTATGTATCCTATATTATATGCAAACACCTAAAGCCGTACAAATTTTGAATTGACAAAATTATCCTTTGAAATTAGAATAATTACAATTTTAATTAGTATAAAAAATAAAAATTATCAAGAATAAGGGACAATTTTTTAAAGTAACTTACCCCACTACCACATTCATCCCCTCATTTTTTGGACGAATATTGTGCGTGCTTGCATTGATAGTTGAATAAAAAGAAGCAATGTGTGATCACAGATTGTCGGGGCATCTAAGAATTTTGAGAGGAAAGCGAACCAATTGCCAAAGAAGAAGCCGCAATCATCCATGACGGGGTTATCGGAGTCCGACGACTCGTACGGTACAAGCAGTAACGGGTGCATCCAGCGCAAGAACAAAGTCCGGAGCTTCTCTCCGTCTACTCCACCTCCCGTCAACTACAGAACGGCAAAGCGAAGAAAGGGAATCCCCCATAGAGCCCCTATGGGGACTCTGATATTACAGTATTGAATATGGTTACTACATAATCGTTAATTGCGGTTAAGCTCCTATGAACTCGTGTTTCACGCATAATCGCCCCCAAGCATTAGTGCTTTTCCCCCTCAAAGCCAGTGTTGGGAGGGGCGCGGGTCTGGTTATTCCGTCTAGCGTGGTGTATTGTATATAAAAGGTACATAGAAGGGTGATAGTGAAAAGAAGAACTTTCAAGGTTGGAAAATAAGTTTTGCTCGAAGATACATGTGGTATGTGTCCCTATAGTATTAATGCTATATATGTACAAGTTTATTACTATTAGGTAAAACTTGTGGATAAAAATTTGTAGTGGTGGTGGTGGTCTTTGATGGTGTGCAATATAAACTTTTATGCAGATTATTTTTTCTTTGCGACACATGACATGTCGAACAAAACGTACCCGTTATTTTTTATTTCCCATTATAACTGTTGAATTTACAAATGATAATCTAGAAACTCTTGTTTATCGTAACAGACAAAAATACGTGACACTTGGTGGCACACCTTTAGGCGGGCTTTTATGGTTATAGCTTATGGGAAAGCGACTTTTGAGTTTTGACACGTAAGCCCAACTTGTCCGCAGTCCCTAAATTATGAGCTAGTTGTCGTTCGTCACCATTTGGTTTATTAATTTCTGTCGCTACTCAACTTTCGATGACACATACGTTGCCACGTGTCGATACCGTGGAAGGTGCATGGTGACTAATAACCGCAATCCACTTGTGATGGTTGTGGGAGAGCATTCGGGGCAATTCGGATAATACCCGATTCGAATTACCCGAACCCGAATTACCAAAAAAAAAAATGAAATTTCCGAACTCGAATTATCCAAAATTAATTTTGAATTATCCGAATTTGAATTATAAATAAGAAATTCGAATCCGAATCCAAGGTGGATTTTATAGTCCTCCAAAGTGTGAAAAATAAAAAATAGTTGAAATGGGCGTGTATCTCAATTTACCATTCTACTTTTAGTTAATAGGATAGGATATGCCTTTTGAGTATGTTAAAAATGCATTTAAATAGAAAAAATAGTGGGAATGGGCGTCCTTTGAATGATTCTTTTATACTTTCACAAATGTAGAAGAAAATTAATGGCGCATGAACGATAAGAGGGGGGGCCCACATTAATCAAGTTGCCTAAGCAATGATGTGGTAATTTTATATTGTAATGAATTGTATAAACTTGATTTCTATAATAGGTGAATCAAGAGAAACCTAATTAATGCTCACGCCATTATCATCTTCCCTATTTTTATATTCAAATAATGGTGAACACATCCCATTAGTTAGTCAATTTTAAGTTGGTTTAGTCTTTTGATTATGTCATCAACATAAATAATGTGCCTACTTTGGTAGTATTTTTTAATGATAATGCCGCATGAATAATTTAGTCATAACTGGATGGCGTACAACGTAATTATTAAGATGCACAAATTGTAATAGCGGTGAAAATCATTGTACATCCTGTTCGTAATTGTTCAAATTTAAGCTTTAGTTCCAAAATGTTCCTACTTTTCAAAATTTGTTTCTAAAAATTATGTTTAAAAGTTGATTTTAAAAACGAATGTAGTTTTCGTATTTGGCGAATAATTTATTTTGATAAATAGTAAGGTATTTGATGAACTTTTGTTTTTTATTATATAAAAAGACATAATTATGTATGAGTTATAATTGACGTTATCTTGATAATTAATGATAAAATAAGCAAAAACCGTTTTTAAAATCATCCCAAGTATTATTTCTAAAAGCACCGTTACAACAATCCACACAGACGACAAATAACAGGATGATAAAAAAACAGGGGTTTTACTTTTTAGCAAATATATGCGAGGCTGCAGTTTTTTAGGGGGATAAAACAAAAAGCAAGTAGAACAAAAATACCAACTTGGGCCTTAGTGTACTATGCTTTGAGATATAAAGTATTTTAACTAAACCTTTGATATGTATTATGTTCTTTAGCTAATGGGTACCATATTCCCCACGTGTATTCATTATACAATTATGTATATATATAGCAACTTTACCAAACGAGAGAATAACATTCTCGAGTGTGGGCATATATGGTAGATATAGAGAAGATTTGCATACTATTCTAACATCAACGACCATCGATTACCATATGGATAATTAACGTGTTATTACAACTTTTGGTCCTGGAGAACCAAATCATTTATAGATAATTAAAAATACAAATTTAAGACGGTCAAATCGTATAACAAAGTGACGGATTTCTCGCAAAAAATCGGATTGCTTTAGGGAAATATTCGTCATGCTACAACGAGTTTGATAAAACGAATTTGGTAGAACTAGGCGAGCTTGATAGCGACTTGTTCACCGTGGGCTAGTCATCTTAAAAGTGTACACACACAACTCATTTATAATCGAACAAGCCCATGCAATTGAGCCACTCACTAGCCATCTTTTCTTTAATCTAAATTCCCATTATTCCAAAGACAACATCTCATAATACATATAAGGGCAAAAAGTAGAGGAAACAAAATCGGACACAATCTTTAACTAGTCAAATTTTATAACTCACCTAATCTACATGTTAATTTTTTTCATCTTCTAAATAGTAGTAGTACATGTATTCCACATCTCTACACCGAATTTCAATAAAAATCTCATCTTCCTCATTTTTACTACTCATAATCGATAGAGATTATATTGTCCCTTGAATTTGACCACAAAATCGTATATCATCACCTTGTTCCTTGTATACAAGTTATCGCTTCTGAACCCAAACGTGTGCCCAGCAATTTTCTTACCCGATCATCGCGTTTTTAACAAGAATTTGATGAATGAAATAATTTTTTAGCCTTATAGGTACTATAATGACATCTTGGTCCTTGCCATGTTATGATCCTCAAAACGAGCAATGCCACCACATCTTGGCCGCTCAATTTCCCGAAAAGAGGAATAACTTTTCGTGCAACTACTTTGCCTTATAAGTTGTGTGCGTAAATCCTCAGGCAATCTCAAAGTAAATCTCTCTTCCTCGTTTCTTCTCCTCGGTTTCGAATTGGAGTGCCCCGTTGAATTTGCCTTCGGAAGTTTTTTCACCCACTTTTTCCCATGAAATGAATTGCTGTTGTACGTGGTGGTGCTTCCCGTCCTTTGTTATGTCCCCTATTTTCATGTTCAATTTCGCCATCGATAGTTATTCTAATGTTATATCCTATTTCCTCATTTCTATCTGTACCAGTGATGACACCATCTGTCTGCGTCGTTGAATTTGTGGGTAACTTTTATGGACTGTTAACACTGGTCCGGCAGACAGGACACAGTATTGTTAGAACTAAGCCAATCATCAATGCACTTTTTGTGGAAGACATGACGACGCATCGTTAGAAGGCGAAGCAAATCTTCGTTTGAAAAATCCGACAAGCAAACAGCGCATTCTATGCCGTATCTTCCTTCCCTGATATTTTTCACAATGCCGTAAGTAAATGTGGCGAATTTCTTCATTATGGAAGCCTGTTTGAGGTTTAACCACTAGCCAACGCAAAGAAAAATATTTATGGAACAAAAGACTATGAAAAAGAACACAAGAATGACAGTTGCTAGGATTACCGTTGAAGGCGTGGAGAAGTACGAATGGTTTGGATCTGACGGTATCACCCGGGAAAAAATATCCCGATTTTAGAGTTAACTTTTTTGGTTCAAGATAAATTTTATTGAATAGATTTGAGCCATGAAGAAAAGAAAATAATGATTAATTTTGAGTTATTAGGTGTTTGGTTATAGTTTTATTGGCGTGTGGCATTGAAAAGAGAAAATAAAGGTGACACAATGAAATTGTGAGAACCAAAAATGATAGGATTAATTTAGCAAGGTTAATAATTTGGTGCCTAGTTTTTTGTTTACTTACCAATGGGGTGGGTTATGTATGGAAGAACCATTTATTAGTTACCCTAGTAAATTTTGAATACCAGCAAGACAATAGTTCCACGTCATTATATATATTACTAGTTTATTACTAGTAATTAGCTACTGCAATGCACATATTAATTTTGAATTTTATGTTTTATATTTTTGGTGTACAAACGTTTTTATTTTAGTATATAAATGAAAATAAAATTATATTTAATCTGAATAATTATATTTTTTTGATTGATATGCACCAGTCATTATTTTTACTCATTTTTTTTTAAAAAAATTGAATTGATTTCATAATCAATGTCGGATTTCTACATGAATTGAAAATGGGATGTTATATCACGATTATTTTTTATTTTATTAATATTTATAAGTCTACTTGTAGGTGTAAACGAAAACTTTAAGTAGGCAATACTGTATAATTTTTAATAAAAATGAACTTGAGAATTTAGATATTTACTCTCTTATATTTTTTACTTTTGTTTCAGCCACTTCAAGTAATTCTAATGTCAATTGAATTTCGAGTTTTTCTTTCATACATACTAAAATTTTCTTTATTTTCTCATGATTCAGTAAATAAAAAATATAAACTTTTTCATCCAATTAGTTAAACAATGTATACTTGAATCAATCATTTACATGTCATTAAAATGGAGGTACCACGTATTACATGATATACATAAAACTAAAGTGACACAAAAATAAAGTCAATATGTAACAATAAATGAAGAATGAAATTTAACATAATATTATATTATAAATAATCACATATAATAGTTTTACAAAAGCACCAAATCTAAAATGAAACATCTTCAAATGGAAAATCCATTAGGTAAATACATTTTTAGCGAGAAAAATCCCAAAGAAATGGTAAATAAAATTAAGTCAATATGTAACAACAAATGAAGAATAAAATTTAACATAATATTATATTTCAAATAATACACAAATAATTTTACAAATGAAATGAAATATCTTCAAATGGAAAACCAAGTAGATATATACAGTTTTAGTGAGAAAATCCCAAAGAAAGGGTAAATAGAGAGAAAACAACTATACTTTTTTATATACATATTATAACTTCACAGCTTGAAAATTTTGTCTCACCATCTCTTCGTCTGTATTTTATTTTCTCCACCAAAAAGTAATTGTGTCCCATACTATTCTTTACTAAATAGATAACAAATAGGAAGCTTAAATAAATTTATGGTAATATTATTAAGCATGTTATAATATCCACTGATATTCTGTGTGTAAGTGTGATTACTTATATTTACTAAACAAAAAAATTTAAAGTAGCCTACAGACCGAAATGATTTACAAAACTGCTTCATAATGTTTCACGAATTAATCAAAAGCAACAAGAAATTATCTTTATCTTAAAATAAGTAATTTCTTACCACCATTACAATATCTTCCATAAAGATATAGTTACCAACTCCTTTAGTTGTGATGTTAAAAAGGTAAAATATTTTCCATATCAGTTTAAAATATATTTTTCATAAAACTTTTGTTAGTAGAAATAATTTTTAGTGAAATAAAAATAGATTACAAAAGTCTAGATTTTCGGGTAGAATTGAATGACACTTATTGTACACATATGTTACTTCTTACCATGTTAATTAAAAAAGTAAAACTAATTTAATAGAAAATGACAAATATTGGCAGTTACAAAAAGTCATGATTACAAATAAATGAGATTTTAATCTAATAAACTAACACTACATATTTTTATTATAAACACCGCAATTAAAATTTTCCCCATAATTCTATTTCTTTGATATTTAGAATTTTATGATATTTTATAGTTTTATATCATATTTTGAATATTACTATATATCTATATATTTTTTTAATCATAAGCACATAAATTAAAATTTTATTTTTAATAAAAATTGACTTGCACATAAGAAATTATACTTTCTTTTATATTTTTTTTTATCTCTTTGTTGATTGTTATTTCCTAATAACAAAAATTTAGAAAGGAAATATGAGGGAGGAAGATTAACAAGTGCATAGGAAAACGGATTTTATTAGTTGCCGAGTAAATAGGTATATTGTTAAGTTGTAACGGCAAGAAAATTGAAAGATAATGGAATTTTTTTAGTAAAAATAAATTTAAAAGAATTTATGTTAAATTTATTATGAATTAATGAGATGCTTAATATCTTGTGATAGAAAAATTAAAGAATCAAATATGAGAGGAAACACATAATTTCAAATAATTTTACAATTTATACCATAGAAAATAGAAAAGGCAAATTTTTTTGGTATGTTTGGTTCGCTTTAAACTGTGCATGTCTTAATCGTTATGAAACGTTAGAAAGAGGTCAAGATGTAATGATCAAGGTTAATACTTTATATTTAATTGTCATTAATGTACATATTCAATTGTCATTAAAAATTATTCATTAATTTATTTTTTATTAACTAATTTTAAATTAAATTAATTTCATTAATTGAGATTTTAATATTTATTAACAAAAATTTTACACGAGTCAAAAATATAGAGAGGGCCACTTGGCACAATTGTAGCTTAGAGACTTTCTTTTTATATTATTGTATATGATATAATATATATTTAAATATTAATGAAGAGTGTCCACATGTCAATTAATTAGAATGGATACTTAATGTAATATATATAATACGAGAGAAAGAACATTATTTTTCTTCATTTGAGTGACGTATATATGTTACTTTATATAAGATTGATAAAGTGTTTGTCCAACATTAGTTGTAGTATTACCCCGCAATTAATGTTATACAATAGATGGATAGAAAAAAGTATTGTATTATATAGATATTCTAGAGAACCATATATACGCATTAATTAATTTAAGAATTATTTATGTAAATAAATTAAATGCTTAATCAGGTGAGGAATTATCAAGTTACTTTTCTTGAATAATGATTAGGATATATCTCTTGAGGTATATACTAACTTTGAAGCTTTACACACAACTAGACATATTTCAACTACAAACTTAAGCATAAGATGTCTGAAGAGTATTTATTCGATTGTGAATCGGATACTTGTTTCCCTTTGATAAATGTTCCAATTCTGGTAGATCGGTCATTATATCCCGAACCTAGATCTTTTCCATAATTCCTTTCAACTTCGGCTAATAACTCTCCTCCGATTATACTAGTTGTATAGTCTTCTCTTTCTTCTAAATGGTCCTTCTTGCAGCTTCCCTCCGGTATCTGAAAGTGAGGGCATGGGAGGTTATCTGCAAACTTTTCGATACTTTAGTAAGTAAAGATTAGGATAGGGTAACAATGATAATTAAGGAAATAAATGAATTAATTAATTAGGTATTAAATGTATAGAGATAGTTTTTATTTACATATCTGACATGTGGCAACTTTTATCGTGCACAATACATGCACAGCTATTAAATAATATTACCTCATTGGTTCCTGACTTTCTTTTTAATCAAAGTGTCTAGTGGATAGTTTTGTTTTAACTACAACGTAAATGCCTGGACTTTATTGTATGTACAAACACATACTTTTCAAACTAATCCTCAATTGTCTCGGGCGTTTCCTCAATTTTATTCAGTACGAGGGAGTTTTTAGATGCAAAACAGCTTTATAACCTCAGCCGAAAAGGATTGAATTTGAGAAATAAATAAATAAATTTAGTTTATGAGATTCGGACCTTGATTTCTATTTATAGGCTTTGGGATTTTTCTTGTCCTTAGGTGGGAAGATGGAAAGACTAGTTAAATGAACCTATTAGCCATAGACGACTGTATGTTCAGTGCACATTTTCCCAAGAATCGTATAGCATTTATTACTATAGATGTGTGTCTTTTCACATTCCTATAATTTACTTATAAATAAAAATCATAATATGGTTTCACTTCATCCATTGCTATATCTAATTTGCAGAACGAGAAAATATACATATCATATATTTAAAAATGGATTTTTCCAGCAGTGACTCTAACATGAGTTTAAGTGATATTTATCCGGAAAGAGACATTGTAGCTACATTGGAAGAACGCGTAGAGGAACTGGAAGATGAGTTGGAGCAGAAGAAACAAGAATTGGAGGGGTTAAAGCTCAATTTAGAGGAGTATGAAGATCTCCTAGTTCGTGTGGAGGCCTTGGAGGCCAAGGCAACAACTTTAGAGAATAGGGTGTCAGCTTTGAAGCAAACCTCCAATGGCCCCGGTAGTCCTCCCGAGGGGATCAACCTGAAAGGGAGGGTTGCCTTTTTGGATGCTACTTTTGAGGGACCTGGGGCTGCCCCTTAAATTTGAAAAAATAGAAGAGAGAGAGAGA
>MKEJ01104862.1:0-14025 GCA_001753735.1 Embelia ribes
ATCACATATTTTCCAACAGATCTTTGGGTGCTTTTTGGTGCTAAGCGTGAATAGAACATTAATAGGGCATGTACTGGATCCAACTCAAGAAAGAAAAATAGGATCACGCGGCTTTGACGTTAAAATAAATTGATTGCCTTTTTTATTTCTTGTGAAGTTGACTTATTGGCATTATTATAATATATAGTAAAGTTGAAATACACCATCAACGTATGAATTATTATTATTATTAGTATACAAATGGATAAATATGTAAGATCCAATAATTACAACAATACATCATTATTATGCATTTATAATTCGGTTTGCTTGTATGACAATTATAGGAGATATTGCAAATTTCCCATAGAAGTATTTGATTCCTTTCTTATTGTACTTTATCGGCAAAGCGAAATATAGCACAATTTATTCCTTTAATTTTATAGATCGTAAACATCTTTCAAAAAATATCAAATGGTCTGTAACAACATGAAGAAAATTGTGAACACCAAGAACCCGAGATTAATTTCTTCATTAAATAATGGTTCAAAAAGTGACAGGTTCAATTGAAACAATAAACATCCATTGATGGTGGGGCAAATATGTGATCTTTTCGAACATTTTGGACCAATTAAAGTTTCAATTAAAAATTACAGGGAGCAAACAGATTTTCAACACCTCGCAAATAGCAAAAATGGTGGAGTGGGTGAACCACACTCCGAAGCTTCTTCAACCATTGACCCCAAAAGCTCTATAAACCTCTCCATAGATAAATTCGATCCCAAACCCAAATACACAATTCATTTCGTCTTTATTATTATTATTATTCTCATCAAAATCTCGTAAAAAAAAGAAATGTTGGATTTTTGCTTCACAATCCCGTATGGGTTGCTCCTGGTGTTGGGAGGAGTGATGGGATACGTCACAAAGGGGAGCGTAGCTTCCTTAGCTGGGGGCGCAGGCACTGGATTGGTGCTCATCCTAGCTGGCTACCTCAGCTTGAGCGCCTTCAACAAGAGGACCAACTCTTTTCTGGCTTCGGTTCTCCAAACTGGTCAGCCATATATATATATATGTATATGATTTACATGTAATCGTTGTTTAATTAATTAATTAATCTCTTGATCTTGAAGTTGAGTTTTAAGATGTGGGTTGTTTGTTTCCCACCGATGATTGCATTGCAGGGAGAGAAAAAATTAATGGACGATTCCCGTGGTTTTAGATTGGTTTCCGTTTGGCACCCGTAAATCCGATTGCAACAATTTAGTCCCCCGGTCCATATTTTAAATTGGATCTGGGTTGTTTGCCATTAAATAACATATTTACACTTGGAACTTTTTCTGGAAATTAATTGATGATCCCCGTAGTTTTAGGGCAATCCTTAACGAGTACCTGTTTTCAAAGGAGGAACTTGGGCTGAGGCTCAGATTTTTGCGTTTTATTTGAGGTGCTCAGACCAAAGGGTTTGGACATTTGGATCGAATTTTTGATCCAATGGTTTTGATAATAAAAAAAAAGCAAACAAACACGGTTTTGATTCAGAAACTTTGGATTGAATTTATTATTGATTCAAAGGCGAAAACATGAATATGACTCAACCCAGAAATGAGTGAGGCTTTACTTTCTCTCTCCTCCAATATTAAGAGAGAAACATGGAGGGCTGGGATTTTCCCAAGGGTGGTTGATACCATCTCACAAGCCTGTGATCTCACCATAACCCCCAAATCCAATAACCCTTTGGGTGTGTGTGTTTCTGTGCAATAAAAAAAGAAAACGCAATGTGACCGGCTCATTTAAAAATATATCGGATCCCCCCTGGTTCTGTTTTGAAAACCCAAATTTTAATCCCTATCTCCCAAACTTTAAACCTTGAAAATTACACAAGCCTGTACAAACTAAACACAGATACAAAAGGAGCTCACAAAAAGAAAGAAAAAGGGTTCCGTTGCCGGGAATCGAATCCGGGCCTCCTTGGTGAAAGCCAGATATCCTAACCGCTGGACGACAATGGATTTGTCAAGTCTCCATCAATTGAAAAGTAGATTTTTGGCTGAAAAATAGTTATGTATTTTAAGGAATACTGCTGCAAGTATCCTTTTTTTTTTTTTTAAAGGAAATTAAATAATGTTTGAATTCTCAATGGGAATATTCCCCTGGGTTTAATCGAAGGGTAGGACTCATTCAGGGCATTGATGGGAGTGTTCTTAGATTAGTTTCAATCTGGTCCCTGTAAATCCTATATCAGTAATTGAGTCCCCTATTTATCTAGCCCTTATTTGAAATAGTGTCCTGAGAATTACAGTGGTCCAAATAATAATAGAAACCTAGTGACTTGGAGTTAGAATATGGTTTTTCTTTGGCTATTCAGTTAACATCAAGATGCGTAAATAGAAACCTAATATGTTGGGCATGGCTAATCTTGGTATTTTTGAAGTATCCTGCTAAACTGCAGTGTCATAATAACATGATTGAATTTTTCACTCCAGTGGGCTTCTAATAACGTGTTCATAAATACGAGCAGGGACCAAAACATATTAACATTTATCATCCATCCAAGACCGTCGATCTAAAAAAAGCACTGTGTCCATCAGTGGAGGAAAATTAAATTCTAGCTACGTTTACATATTTATGTTAGTGGAATTTTGCTTTTCCCGACTTTAATTGTTCCTGGTCAATTAGATCTAATGAATCCGAATTGAAATTTCTATTTGTTCAAAACTGGGGAAGGAACACCTCTAAAAATGCTTCCGTCGGTCAATTTTCTGGTGACAAAATATTACTTGTACATTGTATAAAAGACGCTTATTCTTTGATGTTCAAGTGTAAGAAACACATATCGACTATGTTCTCTTGAAGTTTACCTCATAGTACATTGTTTGTTGTGGTACATACACATGTTAAAACACTAACGATTAGGATCTACCTCCTATGCGAAAACTAAATACTTATCTTTGTATCTTTTATCAGCTTGTGCCATAATGCTTACATATGTCATGGGTCAGCGCTATGCTCGAACCTCAAAGATTATGCCTGCTGGTGTTGTTGCAGGAATCAGGTAACTACTTTTGAACCCATGCCCTTTGGCAGTTTTTCCTAGTTGAGAATTTCTACTGCTTGTATGTGACTTCTCCAACTTTTGTGGGTTGTACGGGAGTATATATTACATTGGACTTTTTGTTCCTCTACTTTTTTTGTTTTCATTCTTTCCCCAATTGTTTTTTGTGCTATTTTGTCATCATCAACATGGATCTGCACACATTTTTAGGCTGGCGGCAGTTCATTAACGAAAGCTAGTTTTTATTATACAACAGGTTTCTGATTTGGTTGATATAACTATGCATACACATTTTGATATTTTCAACTATTAGACACGTATAAGCTATGCAAGGCATTGAGTGAAGATTTGAAACTATCATTTTGGAAAGTTGTTCAGTTCAAATCAAGATTTGAGACCATCATTTTACACTCTTCCAGTTGTAAGGAGCAATTCAACAAAATAACTGTGTTTGGTTTATCGTCAAGTTAATTTTGAGATCTGTACCGTAAGCTGCAAACATAGTCTCTTATTCACTTCTTTCTCTCATTTTTCTTTGCAGTGTTGTCATGACTGTATTTTATCTCTACAAGATTGCTACTGGGGGAAACAAAATCCCTCCCAAGAAGGACTGATAGTGATGGGCTTTTCTTTTCTTATTCCCTCTGATAGTAATTTAATCGTTTGCTGAAATCTGTGCAATTCCGCACTTGTTTTGTGCCAGTTAGATTGTTGATTGTTAGACGATTGCAGACTACTGTGTTTTTAACTCATAGCAAAAACTTCCTTGTTGACTCCTTTTAATTGGCTTGTTGTCTCTTGATTGCATTTGAGCTTGATACATGATTTAGTCTCCATTTGTTGTTGCCCTAAAAATTTTTCCAGCAAAATATTTTCTTCATTTAATCGTGAGTGCTTGTAAATTTGTTTAAACTTTTTTGCCCTTTACAATAATTGTCCTTGAATCCAAGAAAAATGACTTACCATTCTGGATTCTACAAGTAATCACCTATTGCTTTGCATTAAACTATATATGGGAAGGATTTTCAAATGATTGAAAAGTGGTTTTGGATAGAAATTTTGGTTCTAAAATTGCTCCGGGCAAAGTTTTGTTCTACTCCAATTCCAAAATCACTTGCTTTTCAATTCCCAAAGATGATCTTGAAAGCAAGTTTTAAAGATCTTTTAAAGCAAAACAAGTTTTTCTGCTTATTATGAAAAATTATTTCTCGGATGTTAATTTAATTTTAAAACCTTAATTTTAAAAGCACTAGTCTCAAAAAGTCAAAAATAAAATTTCAAAAAAAGATTCATTGTTTTTCGAAAGTTGTTTCCCAAAATTGATTGCCATAATAGTTACCAAATTCGTCTCTAAAACCGATTTGGAAAAGATTTCATAACATTTCTGAATCAGATTTCGGTAACAATTCAGAAAATCATTTTCAAGGGAATTTGGGAAAGAATTTACATATTCATTTCAAGAACTGAACTCTTGTATTAACACGCGGTGTTTTTTCTTTTAATCTTTATCTTAATTTGAGAAGGAATTTCAAGGCAATTACTGAAGCAATGATTTTCAACTTCCTTCTGCTTCTAATACCTGTTATTACTTTAAAGTGGTTAAATAATGTTACTCTATAACAAATGTGTTTTATAATTTACCAAATCTAGGAAAGTATGCACAATCATAAAGCAATGCCCAACCAAAAGAACCACACCTGCCACAGTAAACAGATCTACAATAACAGAAAATGAACACGAATGAGGAACAACTTTCATAATAGACAGTACTAATGAGGAATAACTTGCATGATTCTGAAATACATGAAAGACAAGCCACAAAAGTTCTCAAATCCAAGAATTTAAAAATTTTATGTACTTGTTGCAGTTAACGTAATTCTCCATCCCAAAAATACTAGTCAAATCTACAACAGAACACCAACGATCTTCGGCATTCCACAAATCCTTCCATAGCCAAAGATGTATACAAGAAGAAATATGATACAACACTTGGTTTGAAACCAATTTTGGCTATAATATTCAAGAAACAAGAGTAGATCAATAAGAAGAATAGAATAGGAGACTTTCTCAACAATCCTTGGGTCTGAAGTATTTTGGGGGCATAGTTGGGCACCTTTCGTTCATATAGGGGTATGGATCCATGGAGTTATATCCTGGTAATTCCATTCGATACTTGCCTTTGATTTGACAGAAAGGAAGTCTAACCGTGTCTACGTCATTGCACCACTTCGGCAGCCGGCAAGGTTTATCTTCAAAGAACTTGAGAGTGTAAGCGTCTTTGATCTGCAGTTAGCCCACCATACAATTAAAAGTTTCCCTCTTAACTACTTTGAAACAACAATTCCTTCATAAAATTCAGAATATGCCATAATACTTCAAGCCTTAAGCCAGAAAAGCAAGATGCAGATGGAAAAACAAATAATGCATGCATTGAAGTTTTATGCCATAAAAGCATGGTCCCATGTGAAAAAAAAAAGTATGTGTGTACTTGAATGCAATAAAAGGTGAAAACTGATAGATTTGTAACGAATAATACAGAGAATCTCCACTTCCATAAAATAGGATTTCGCCATGAGTTTGTACTTTTTTTTTTTCCTAGGGTATGCTACAAGCACATCAGAACCAACAGTTTTATCTTTCTAGAAGAAACTACCGTGAATTCTGTTACTTGAATGGAACTTTCAATTGGATCAAATAATCCTGCTTCCTTGTACATTTCGAGAATGAATGCAACACAAGATGTTGATTTCCCATCACTGTAAATCCAAGAATCTTGCTCGGGAATCGTCAACAAGTAATCAAAAGATGACCCGCGTCGTTCAGTCTCAACAAGAATTTCAGGAAGACCAAGGTCCTACACAACCCCCAAAAAAGGCACCAATATCAAACACACGAACAAACAAAAAAACTGTCCAAGAATGAAAAATGGACTTCAACTACGTTATGACTTATTGCGTGAGACTTCATCCAGATCAAGATCTATTACGTATGAAACCAAGGAAACCCTCGGAACCATTACCATCCATCTGTGTTGATCTTACAAATAGAATTTACAATAAAATCCTTGAAGAAAGTCATAATTCTATAGAAATCAAAATGATTAAGAGGCGAGTGTTTCCAAACTAACAGCTAGTATGGCACTCTTTTATTTGTGATACTCATTTTTATTAATCCAACGTCTCTAAACTTTAGTATAACCTCTAGTCAAGAAAATGAAGGAAATATTGTCTATTTCATTTTTATTCTTTTATGATACCTTAGTCCCTAATCGCATGTTTAAGGCCTCATTCCACATGTTAGCAGCATAAGCAGGCTGTATGTGGTTCCAAACGGTCATAACGGAAGCAATCTGTAAGAAAACAGAAGTGCTATCAAATTACAAGGAAAGTCAACAAAACTAAATGACCCGTCACGATGGACGGTAGAAAAGTCAAATGTAGCAAATGCAACAAATTTCCAGAAATTCCTATTAAGATTTTGACTTGATTGGAATGACAAACATTTTAGGAACTGAAATTCTATAAGGTTCAATGCTAAAAACTCCACTAAGCATGTATTATGTAGTCAATTCTTTTAATCTCCCAACCAAAATTGTTATACATTCGCGATAGTCTAAATAGGTTCAAAGGTAAGAAGTTTGAAATTAGAGAGGAATCATATATATGATGGCTACAGTGCAAAAATTTGAAAACTAATCACGGACACAAGACGGAATGACTAATATCTGATGACAACAACGAATCAAGTAAAATAAAAAATTGAAATAAGATGGAGTTTGTGGCATCCTCTTATTTAGTAGACTTAGGCTAAACCATTGTGCAAAGACTGAAAGCATTACCACATGAGCATCCAAGGGAGGCGGATAGTTCCCATCAATTGTATCTATCCAGCTAAATATCAGGTTATGATAACCATACGGCTTGCCTGACATGCTTAGAGCATATTCCCAAGCAGCAGTCTCGTTAAACTTGGCCCTCATATCAGGATGTAAAGGAAGTAATGCAATATGTGGATTCGAATCATCTTTAGTGAGCTCATATTCCCACCATTCTTCCCATGGCAAAACAGCAATTATATCTTCCCCCTGGAACAAAACATATCAAACCGTCATTATGCTACTATTCAAGACATTTCAAGTCTCTAAAATTGAAAAAGTTCCTCCTAGATCATGCCAGAGTGCGTTATTCATGGCCCAAATTTTATGAACTGGCCACTCCCAAAAAACAAACACAAAGTACTTTTGGAAGAAATGAAGCTTGTAGTGACCATTCTAAAAGGGATGGGAACCAAGGATCTTACACTTCAAAAATGGAATACACAACTCATCATATTATCAAGAAACTTGCAGTCTCTTTCCAAAGAAAATAACAAAATTGCTATGTCATGGTGCAAAGTTAATGATTAAATTTATTCAGTACAAAGTTTCTAATTACATTCTCTAACACAACATTGGTGTAAGTAAATAAAAGCTCAAGCTATTGCAGCATAAATATAACATTCTTATTGAATTAAAAATCATTACCTGTACACATTTATAGTATTTGTATACTCCAGAACAGAAACAAAAGTGACAAAAGGAGAGGAGAAGAGATGATCAAAAACCAACATTAAGATGTAGAATACTTGAGTTTAAAGGATGAAGGGGATATTTCACATTCACAGCAGGCTAACAGAGAAATTGAGCAATCTAAACCTAACGGACAGGAGATACCCTCAGTGTCATACGTTCTGCAACAAACTTTCTTCAAACTTCAAATGAGAATACTCAGTAAGCACAGAGAATTTTACCTCCTCGTTTTCATGTCCAGATTCTGCAACCCATAACTTTCCTTCAGAATCCTTTAAACAAACAGCAGTATGACCAGCATAAGCTCCCGTAACCCACTTCTCCAAACTCTCAAAACCACCCCATCGACCCCGGATTTTCGATATAGCAAAGAAATCACCAGAGTGGATATCGTCAATGCTAACATTTGTAACCCATGGCTGAGGGCGTATATCAAAGGTAGCACCCATATGATTCTTGAGAAAATTAAGGTTTGAATTCTCACCCCATCCAGTGTTTGTGAATAAGGGGAAGACATCCCACAGGGCTTGAAGAGTTCCCAGCATTCCCGCTTCCATCAGAAAAATTGAGACCCCATTACGTTTCACCTAGTCACATGAAAATTAAAACACATTAACTACAACGTTACTCTTACAAACAAGAACAAAAACAAAAAAAATTGCCAACAGGAAAATCATCCTTCAAATATACGTGTTTCATGCTTAATAGCATAAATTGACTATAACTTACATATTCATACTCAGCTTTCCCTTCCCATTCCTTGAACTCAAGTGTATGTTCACGTGCTAGAAAATAGTAGTCCCATGTCACACGGTATGGGGTCGCAAAGAGATAAAGGTCCATACACGTCCAACTATGGGCATTGCTCATCTGAAGCATAAAGAGGCATAGGTCAATATAACAATGGGATTTAAGAAAAGGGTAGGCTTCTCATTTTACAGGTTCTATTAGAAATAAGATGAACTAAGATCCCCAAGTTTCTCATTATAGGCAAGATGGATTTAAAAGAAAAATATGACAGGCTTCTCATTAACAAGTATGTTAGAAACAACAAAGCTCATAGAAAACATGCGCAAGTATAAGTGCCATCAAGTGAAAAAACTTAGAATTGAACAGTATGTTTAACATATATTACCACTGGAAACCTCGCACATGAGAGTAAATCTAAAAGCCCCCATCCTTTTTCAATTGACACAGCCAAAAAGGAAAAGTAAGCAGCTTAACAGTCATCCTAAAATCGCTCAGAAGCATGCCAAGAAGACAGTGAAACAGCTTAAACACTACCCTTGTCGCTATGGGACGTCAACGAACATTTGTTTTTCTTTACTTCCAGTTTTTGAATGGGAATGGAAATGAGAAATGCTAAAATAACAATCACAAACCCCAAAATTGTCAGAGTTTCTCGACATTATAAAAATTTTTATGAAGTCCATACAACAACCTGAATAAATTTATTTCCCACCAAAAACATCATAAAAGCAAGGGAAGAACAATAATATATTATTCGCCACTCTTAACAGCTTTGAAATGGTATCAGAGCCGACATTCACATCCTTAAGTTTCATTGTATAGCAGCGTTCAAAGTAGTCCAGCCATATGACGAGACTTATTCCCTCCTAACAACTGAAAGCTATTCAGACCACTCTTACCCTCAATAAATCGACATGTTCCAAACCAAAATTTCAGAAATTAAACCCAAGAGAACTCTCTCATCAGTATATCTAAACACTGTTGAATCCCATAAAAATTTGGGATTTGATACAATGATCCCCTAAGATTAAGGATTATTGTTAATTTTGCAGTTCTATTTTTTAAGTTTAAGTGGTTTGGTTCGAGTATTCTCCATATCGTAGCATCCATTTCAAAATTTGAGGTGTAGGATTAAAAGTTAGATGTTGACATGGGTATTCTGGTGGGAGTGCCACTAAGGGCACCTCGTACCCCAAATTTAAAAATCATCGCACCAGAGCATTTCCGTACCCCAAATTTAGAAAATCGTCGCATCAGTGCGGTAGCACTACCCAATATCCTAAAGCATAGGCATCTGTTACAAGGCTTCCCTTGAAATAAGGATTCTTGTTCATCCCCAGCACAAATTTTAAATTTAAGGAGGGTGGTCTGGCCTTTTTCATATCTCAACCTCTATTTCAAAATTTGAGGTTGGGGATTAAAATTTACTGGTTGAAAATAGGTAATCTGCTGGGAGCGCTCTAATCATACAACCCTTAAATGAGGCAAAAAGTTGATACTAAAGGTTTGTTAGGTTGCAACGTCTAAGTACCAGAAAGAAACCTTTTATAAAGCTGAGTTTCATCCATCTCAAAATTCTAAGATCTTTCTTTTATATCAAAACAACAAATAAACAAACTCAGTTTAAAAGCTACTCAACCAAATATTGTCTCAACGAAAAACCAAAAGAACAAAAACCCAATTGAGCCTAAAAGCTTTAGCCAAACAATCCCTAAAATAAGCAAATGAAAAACTCTCATTGAAAAAAAAGAAAAGAAAAGTATATTAGTACATATACACAAATATGAATGTATAGATGTAATGACCTTGATATGAAGAGTGCCGCCGCCGAATTGGCTGCCGGTCCGGTTGTGAAACTCCATCCAAGCCCTATTCTGGTAGAAGCAAGTCCCCTTCCACTCCAAGCTGTTGTTCAGCTGCGAAACCGCACCCACGAAAGCGGGCAATATGTCTACTGGGCTGTTCAGAGCGTTGAGAATCGGCCACGAGATTGTTCTGGGCAGTAGGGGGAGTATGTCCTTTGCCCGAAACGGCGGTTTAAGGCCGTTGGATTGGGAGATGGACAAGAAGACGGTTAGGATGGTGACGAGACAGAAGCTTCGTCGTGGTGGTGCTGGTGGTGATGACATGGCAGCAGTGGGAAGGCCTTCCACGCCCCCTCTCCCTCCCTCTCTCTCTCTCTCTCTCTCTCTCTCTCTCTCTCTCTCGCGGTGCGCCGCCTTTGCTGCAACCGTCGTCGTAATTGGTTTTGACGATGAGGTGTTGTTGCGTCCGAGCTGTTCGTTATACGAAACTGTGTCGTTTTGTATAACTGATATGACGACAAATGATATATATATCATATGCTCTTCGTTCTTTCAGTTATATTTTGGCTACATTTCTTTTTCTTGAAGGAGAAATAAATAATAGATATTGCTAAATCATGACATTTACATATATTTAATGATTAACGAAAATTTCTGTTTTTTTTTTTTTTTTTTTTTTCTTTTTTGTTGTAGAAACGTTCTGCGATTAATAAGAAAAACAGAGACAAATTGGTATACAATCATACTATGGGTTCAAAATTTTTATGATTGTTGAATTTTATTGGGTTTTTGCTTGATTGAGCTTATTTGGTTCTATTTATCACCTTCAAAATCTATATGTTTTCAATCAAGACACCAGTTTCTAAATTTTTTAGCTTTTCCTTTTAGAAAACCGTGAAAATAGTAAAAATGGAAGATTGAAGTTTCTATATAGGATTTATTTTTACTAGCTTTGATTTAGTTTTCCTCTTTGTGCATCTAACTTCTAAAATCTTGAGTCTTATATTTGAAAAATAGAAGATTATAATTGCTATTTAATGTAATTTTTCTCTTTTGGGCACCATATTTAGGTTGCCCATGTGTACAATTTTTATTATTTTTGAGCTTCATCTTTTGAAAACAGTATAAGTAGAAGATTATTATTGCTATCTTTTATTTAATTTAATCTCACCTTTTACCAGATTTAGATTGCCTTATTTGCATCTAACTTGATGAAAGAATCTATGGGATTTAAGTAAAATCTGAGTTATTATGTAAGTGTACATTTAACAGAGATCTAACACAAGTTTCTTATTTTTGCATAGGCAAATATGGGAGAAATTTGAATAATCTAAGTAGCAAAGTTTCATCTGCATCCGGACTAAATACCCCTCGAACTGAGGACGAAATATTGCAATCTTCAAATATGAAGAGCTTTGCATTTAATGATCTTAAAATGGCCACGAGGAACTTTCGGCCCGATAGTCTGTTGGGAGCGGGCGGCTTCGGGTGTGTTTTCAAGGGTTGGATCGATGAGAACACGTATGCAGCTGCCAAGCCCGGGACGGGCTTGGTCATCGCTGCGAAAAGGCTCAATCAAGAGGGTTTACAAGGCCATAAAGAGTGGTTGGTGAGTGATATTTTCATTTTCCAAAAGAGTTGTGATATGCGTAAATACGAATAAAATTATGGACGTTGATCTCCTTAATATATAAAATCTAATAATTGTACATACAAATTATGTACACATTAGTTTTATGCATATAATTATTGGTATTTTAAGTATGCATCATATAGAAATTTCAAGATACCTGCGTGAACTCGCGGCACTAATTTGTACGATTGAGAATTAATATAATATCTAAATATTTTGTTAAGTTTGGTAGATATGTGAGCAATTGTAAATTATAATTTCTTAACTTTTATATTTTTATTTTAAATTGCTTAAATTTTATTTTTTTGATAATCATTGATCCAAATCTTTAAATATATTGTATTATAAAAAAATATGAAAATTGAAAATAGTTAATTTATCTTTGTGGGTGTGGTGACTTTTTTTACAAAGAAACAAAATAAAAGGCAAAATTGAAAAAAAAAAGTGTATGAAACATTTTGTGGGTTTGATACTTTTTATAGAATACTTAGATTAGATATACATGCACAAGTATGTGGGGGTTACAACTGTGAAGTGCTTCCCATACGTGCTCCCTTTCTATAACTTTTTGAAAATTACCCTGGAAAATATATTTTTTTAATTATGATATGATTTGAAATTTGATTGTGAATAGATTTGGGCAAGGAAAGGGTAACTAATTTGTGTTGATTGTTTGGATATAGGCGGAGATTAATTACTTGGGACAGCTGCATCACCCTAACCTGGTGAAATTGATAGGATACTGCTTAGAGGATGGTCACCGACTTCTGGTGTACGAGTTCATGCCTCGAGGCAGCTTAGAAAACCACCTTTTCAGACGTGAGTTTTTAGGTCCTTGCTATTTTTGCAGATTTTATATGTCGACTTTTACGAGTCAAAATATTTCCCCCTGCCCATTTATTTGAAATTTTGATCCCAACCTTAAAGGCAAAATTTTCAATTTTTCCCATTTTGCTTATAATGTTGTTTACTTTTAGATGGCTCAAGTTTTAGAGGCTGCAAGTGTGTAACGCGCCTACCTTTTTGATGAATATATATACACCGTGAGCAAAAGGGAAAAAGTAAAACAGGACAATAAAGTTTAAGAGGGAAATGTTGAAAAGTAACTCGCCTACCTTTTACGTTAATCTAGGGAAATATTGAAATAGATGTTAAGGTTGGGGCAAAGGGAGATGAGTCCTAAAGCTCGAAGGGTGCGGAGTGTGATTCCAGTTTCCTATGTGGGCAGGGAACTTTTTTCTTTTCAGCCCATTTGCTGTTATACTTATAGGTTTTTTATTAATTTGTAATTCTTGGCAAAGCAGGGAGTTCTTATTTCCAACCACCTTCGTGGAGTATTCGTGTGAAGGTGGCTCTCGGGGCTGCTAAGGGGCTTGCGTATCTTCATAGCCCAGAAGTGAAAGTGATATACCGTGATTTTAAAACATCAAACATCCTCCTTGATTCTGTATGTAAAATATCTTTGATTTTTTATCATATTATTTATTTTTCGTTTGGTTGTAGCTTTTAAGCAAATAAGCCAATTTATTTATATCAAAACAAGTAAGCTCAGCTTCAAAGCTGAACAATCAATCATTGTTTAACTTTTAAGCAAAAAAACTAGAACCCTGGAGCTTAAAAGCTGCAACCCAACAAACCCTTAGTTTCCACGATCATTTTGTCTCACGTGCCCTTTCTTGGTGATTGACAGAACTATAATGCTAAGCTCTCGGATTTTGGCTTGGCAAAGGATGGACCCACAGATGGTAAAAGCCATGTATCAACGAGGGTAATGGGTACATATGGTTATGCTGCTCCTGAGTACTTGGCAACAGGTACACTACATTCCTTACCTTTCTTCTGTTTCTCATTGGTGCTGTTTTCGTCCCCCGCCCTTTTTCTCGAGAATATGTTATTTGAAGCACTGATTTCTTCTCGTGTCATTTGTATTTGAGCAAATCTATTTTTGCATAGAGGCTTAGCGATTAGTTACGGGTGAAGGGTTTTTGATTGGGGCCAATCAAATCAATGTCTGAGGTTTTAGTTAGGTTATCGTGATATTCATATATGTTTTGATCCAACGGTTACTAGTGTGATATTGGTGGTGTTTAAAGCCTGAACTTGAATTTCTAAAAATTAGGGCTATGCATGTCTTCATTGCGACTTGTGGGTCACGGATTTGCCCCACAAGTCTCGAAAAGAAAACAAAAGACTCAAACAAAAAAAATGGATAACATTAATTTATTTATTCTCAAGT